>VZTN01037885.1:479632-516104 GCA_013400515.1 Erpornis zantholeuca
CCCTCCCCTCCCGCCCGCTCGGGGTCCTGCCGCCCCCTCCGTGGGGAACCCGGTGCGATGCTGCAGGGTCAGGGATGCTCTGACTGCTGCAGGGGTTGGCACTCTCTGGTTGGAACCCTCCTCCTCCTGCTGCTCCTCCTCCTCGCCAGGAGAGGGGCAGCCCAGCCGGGCTGAGGCCCAGCTTCCTCCACCGCAGCCCCTGAATCTTCCCCCACTAAGATCAGTTCTGCTCCGTCTGTCTGAGGTCTTGCTGCATATGGGGTCCAGGTCACCTCAGAATGGAGCTGTTCCTTTGGAAAAGCCCTCTAAGATCATCGAGTCCACCCATGCCCCCAGCACTGCCATGGTCACCACTAAACCGTGTCCCCAGGTGCCACATCCACACATCTTCTCAACACTGCCAGGGATGGTGACTCCACCTCTGCCCTGGGTGGCTGTGCCAGGGCCTGACCACCCTTTTGGTGCAGAAACCTCCCCTAGTATCCAATCTGGAGCTCCCCTGGAACAACTTGAGACTTTCCCCCTGTCTGGTCTTCTCCCAGCCAACAAGATCATAGAATGACAGAACGGTTTGGGGTGGAAGGGACCTTTAAGGGCCACCAAGTCTAATCCTATCACTGGGAGGACAGTGGGCAGGGCCAGAAGGGGCTTCGGCCACAGTGCCCCCTCCCCATCTCTCCCCCAGTCCCTGGGCTAGGTATGTGGGAGCAGGATGGGATTGGAGGCTCCTGGCTGTGCTCCTGCCCTCCTCAAAGGCCACCTCTCTGCTCCATCCCTTCATGTCAAGAACCTTTTATTTGCAAAGACAAAAAGGCAAGAAACAAACACAGCCATTGAAAAACGTACAGCAGGAGACCACAATAACTTACACTATTTACAGGAACACGCCAAGGTATAAAACACACGCACACACCTCGTGCTCTGACAAACCCAACCCCACAGAGACAACACCAGCCTCCACAGAGCTGGCCTCTGGGAAAAGCTCCGAGTGTGAGAAGGCATCTGCTGTTGTGCTCCTTGTGCGGAGAGGAGTGCTGGGGCAGGTGGCACGGTGCTAGGGCAGGTGGCACAGTGCTGGGGCAGGTGGCACAGTGCTGGGGCAGGTGGCACGGTGCTGGGGCAGGTGGCACAGTGCTGGGGCAGGTGGCACTGTGCTGGGGCAGGTGGCACGGTGCTGGGGCAGGTGGCACGGTGCTAGGGCAGGTGGCACTGTGCTGGAGGAGGTGGCACGGTGCTGGAGCAGGTGGCACTGTGCTGGGGCAGGTGGCACAGTGCTGGAGGAGGTGGCACGGTGCTGGAGCAGGTGGCACTGTGCTGGGGCAGATGGCACAGTGCTGGGGCAGGTGGCACAGTGCTAGGGCAGGTGGCACGGTGCTGGAGCAGGTGGCACTGTGCTGGGGCAGATGGCACGGTGCTGGGGCAGGTGGCACAGTGCTAGGGCAGGTGGCACGGTGCTGGAGCAGGTGGCACGGTGCTGGGGCAGGTGGCACAGTGCTAGGGCAGGTGGCACAGTGCTGCAGCTGCCCCAGCCTCGCCTGGGGCTGGGCCTGGGGGTCCTAGGCCGGGTGGAGCAATTGGCAGGAACTGAGGCAGAGCTGTGATGGATTAGGGGACAAGGCCTGGGGCAGGAGGAAGGTGCAGGGCTGTACTTTTCTGGGTCTGGCTGGGTCTGTGCTGGCCTCTGTCCCAGTCACAGCATCTGGAGGGACTGGGGGTCCTCTTCCCTTCCCAGAAGGGTGAGGGGGGCTCAGAAGGACATGCAGCCTGCAGGTGAAGCTCCAGGGAGCCTGTGGAAAGCAAGCTGGAACCCTGTGCTCCACAGGGGTCGTACCTGGACTCTGCTCGGCCTGGGGCAGGGGAAGGGCTGGCTTGAGGCACCGGGAGAGCACCGTGGGAAGCAGGCACTGGTTTTGCAGCACCAAAGCAGGAGGCAGCATCTGAGAGCCCAAGGCAGCTGTGCTCAGAGGTGGTGTGGAGGAACAACACACCTGGGGGGGACAGGATGGGACCCCGGAGCTGCCGTTCCTCGCAGCTGCACAGCCCAGCCTGTGCCGTCAGGGCTGTAGTGACAGGGAGGGGACACTGCTCAGGGGGGCTCACAGTGGTTTGGGGATCCAGTGCTTTCAGGCTCCTGACTCCTCTCCACCCCTGTTGTGCAAAGCTCAGCTCTGGGGCAGCCCTGCGCCCTCGGCAGAGCCTGGAGCTGGCCCCTGTGTGCTGGGGGTGAGGAGAGCCCCAGAGCGAGAGTTAGGCCCTGGGGAAAAAAGCATAACCCAGCAACTGGAGGAAAGAGTGCAGGTATGATCACACCCTGGTCACAAATCAAGGCGCCCAAGGGCAAAGAAAAATGAGGTGCGTGGCACGAAGGCAGCTCCAAACTGTCCTTGCCCTGAGGGGTGGTCAGAGGGGCTCTGAGACCACCAGAGGGGACTTCAGTTGTGCAGCAGGGCCCCTGAGCTCCAGGGAGCAGCCAGCACAGTGCAAAGGGATGGGACAGCTCACCCATGGCCACTGGCAGGCACAGAGCCCTCATCCCAGCCCTCCTCCTCCTCGGCTGTGCCAGCCCACGGCCCCAGTCTGAGCTCTGAAGGGCCACAGTCCACGGGGCCACCCCTCCTAGACCCAGCTGCGTGTGGGGACCTTGTGCTTTACTGTTTGGGGGGACCTGCACCCCAAACTGACAGTGTGGCCCAGAGCTCCCAACCTCCCCGGGCCAGGGCAGCTCCCACCCTCCAGGGCTGCCCTCGTTTATGTTCAGTGCCTGGGACTGAATCTAGACACAACTAGGT
Source organism: Erpornis zantholeuca (assembly GCA_013400515.1). Classification (NCBI taxonomy): domain Eukaryota; kingdom Metazoa; phylum Chordata; class Aves; order Passeriformes; family Timaliidae; genus Erpornis; species Erpornis zantholeuca. The sequence goes on from VZTN01037885.1 coordinate 482,422, forward strand.
TGTTTGGGAGTGAAAAATCGAACATCACACACCAGAATCAGCTTCTCACAGAGGCTTTGACAGCACTGAGTGCCAGCACTGCAGCTGCAGGGGGCTCTGGGACATGGAGCTGGAATCAGCCCCCTCCAGCAATGTGCTTTGCACAGACATTTCCCACTCGAGAACTTCATCGCATCCACAGAGAATATCTGTGAGAGCAGAGGAAGAAATATGGGCTGAGCTGAGCCCTTCAGAGTTCCCTTTTCACCCTCCCAGGGGACAAGGTGGGAACCCATCCAGGCTGCCAAGCAACAGAATAACCAGTGGCAACACCACAGATCCTCAGCACAAGAATCCCACTAGAAATGGGAGCAAAATCCCAGTGTTGCCACTGCACTGGAGGATGCCACTGGGTGCTGGCAGGGCAAGGGATGCCAGCCCTGCTGCCCTGCCCAGGAGGGGCCAGGGAGGCGAACACAGGGGGAGGCTCAGACATGCAGCAAGGTGGGAGTGAGGCCACCTGTCCCCAGGACGAATTCAAGTGTCAAAACCATAACAATAACAATAATTAAGAGAAAAAAAAAAAAGTCTTACACCACAAACTCCCCACCCCATCCCCAGTACGAAACCCAATGACGACAGCACCCAGCTTGCACCGTGAGGTAGCTAAACCAGATCAACACCCAAGAAATGCTCTTTTAGCATGAGAAACAGCAGCCCACACAGGTACTAAGACCTAAACACACACACACACACACAGAGAGCAATGGGATCACAGTCACCCCTGCCCTGGTTCCAGCCAGGACAGAGTTAATTTTTGCAGTAACCAGGAGGGGACATGGCCAGAACCCAGAGGATCTTTCATCCCACCTCACATCATTGCTGGGGCAGGGGAAGGAGTCTCTTCCAGGGAGGAGGGATCTCCTCCCATCAGGGTAGCGTGCACTGCAGTGAGCATTCTGCACGTGACTCGCTCTCGCTTTGGTACACTTTTGTTATTAATGCTGTTGCTGTTAATTTGTTTTCATATCTCATTGCTGTTTCCAGTAAATTGTTCCTATCTCAACCTGTGATTTTTACCTTCTGTGCCTCCAGTTCTCCTCTCCATTCCACAGGGAAGGAAGGAGGTGGGGTGTGGTTGTAATGGGAACACTAAACTGGAGAATACCATTCCCAAACCACAACAGCTTTTTTTGGCATCCAAGGTAGGGCTCGAATGGTTGAGATAACAACAGAACTGCCCAGAGTGGGTTGGAAACAAATTTGATCTAAACATTTTCTGTATTATGGTCACAATGCTGCTTGGTCTGCTCACGTGGGTACCTAACCCTGTAAATATTCCTGTACATTCCCAGCATGGTGCTCTTTCTCAGAGCAGGGACAGGCATCAGGATTGCTCTGTTGATGTGCTGTGGGATATCAGTTTATGACATGATAACATCAAGGGCAGTGAGGGTCATTTGGGATGTGTCTTGAGTGTTGCTCTTTTACCCCCACCTTGGGCACTCCCTTTGGGAGTCCATTAACAATCATAACCAACCTGTGGGGGGGGAAAGGGAGGATGATTTTCCCCAGGCTTTCACCCACTCTTCCTCCCTGAGGCCTGTTAAGACAGCCTGAAGTTCTGAATTCCCTTCGGATGTTAAGGAAATCATATTCTTGCCAGGTCTCCTTAGTGCAGTTCACATCACCTTTGGAGTCAAGTAAGAGATTTCTAGGGGAGGTTATTCAGAGACCTGCCCTGATGGGGAATAGTCATGACTGGCATGGAATGTGGGAGAAAATGGGCCACTTTTGGGAGAAATTCTCTCCTCCAGTGGTTTGGAAGTTCCCCTCTGAACAAGTACAAGACGCTGTAGAAGTGACAGAGTATTTGCAAGGAGAATGCTGGGGCAGTGCCAGAGGGGAGCCACTCACTGCAGTGTGCTAGGCCCTGGTTAGCATTTATCAGACACTGCCTTTCACTAGACAGCACCCTCAGGGAATGAGGAGGGAAGCAGAGCTACAGGGACTGTGGCCAGACTGCAGCTACACCTCAGCAACAACCCGTGCTGGGAGCAGTCACCCCTGTACAGAAGAAGAAATCCAAAACCAAATCAGTTTGGATAAAGAGGAAGCAGAGCCCTCAGAACAGGAGGAAGAGGCAGGGCTGGAGATAATCACCCAGTCCCTATCCCCAGGTGGGCTGAGATGGGAGATTTCAGCTGCCAGTCAGGCTGAGCCCCTGGCAACCCAATTGTTCCAGTGCTGGGACACTGCAGCCCACGCTGTGGAACTGGGTACAGGGAAGCCAAACAACTGGGATCCCTGGGATGTGGGCATTGACAAGGGGACTGGGAAGAGGACAGGAACTCTCAGCCTCTGGAGGTGACTCCTGAGTGAGGAAAGGTATTCCCTCAAGGATGATGGAGCAGTGCACCCAAGCAGGTGGAACACCATGGAGAAGGTCCCCAGGACCTGAGGGAATTCACTGTGTTAGAGGGAGTGCACAGGGATTCCAATAACCAGCAGTCCCCTGCAGGTGCAGGTGAGGTGCAGTGCACACACTCCACATGGAGGAAGGTTGTACAGAGCACTGATGTCAACAGAGGGAGAACCAGCAGCGTTAAAGGTGATTCCCCAACTCTGACAATGAAGATCATCTTTCTTCCTTCCTACCAACCTGTGTCTCAGCTGTGTAAAAAGCCTGGGGACTGAGGAAATGTCCCATGTCACACCAGCACAGACCAGAGTCTCTGCTGCCCCCTCTGAGAGAGGGGACACACCACAAGGCAACCCACAGTGTCACCTGTGTGACCACGGAGAGGACAAGAGGAAGTGGGATGGAAAACCCACCTCTGCCCCAGGAGCATGGGTGTGTGAGGTGAGAGGAAAAGCAACAACTGCAGGAAATGCTTCAAGGATTAATGCAGCTCTGCTTTCCAGCAGGCATGGGCTCAGAATGAAAGGGCCAATGTCACTTCTGATCCTCCTGAGTGCACCTTCAGTTCACATCTGCAAGAAGGGAGCAGTGAGTACCATGAGCAGAACTAGAGGGGCCCAGGCTCCAGCCAGGAGGGGAGAGCAGCAGTGGGAGCTGTTGGACTGCATGGATCCACAGGCTGGCACAGCAGAGCCACACGAGGATAAGGCTTAGCTGGCACCAGAGCACATTGTACCCTGATGCCACTGGGACACACAAGGGCAGGACCCATTTCCTCTCCTCTGGGGAGGGGGGGTCTACTCTGGTCAGGAAAACATGACTGCAGTCAGGTCACAGGCTCCACAGTGAGCACTGTGCACGTGAATCATTCTTGCTTTTGTATACTTTTGTTATTAATATTGTTGCTGTTTTACTGCTTGTTTGTTATCTCACTGCTGTTTCCAGTAAATTGCTCTTATCTCAACCTGTGATCTTCACCTTTCATCTCCAATTCCCCTGTCCACCCTGCTGGGGATGGGGAGGGGATGGGAGTGTGAGTGGTGCACGGTTTTAGTGGGAGCACTGAACTGGAGAATGCTATTCCTAAACCAGGACCCCCCTCACTTCAAACCCCCCCTGCCTTGGGATGCTGCTGCCCCAGCATCAGCTCCCTCCCTCCACGGGCTGCCAGAGCCCTGAAGCCCCTCAGTGTGCTGCTGGCCAGCAGCAAGAGCGGCTCAGCATCACCCAGGACTGCTCACTCAGCCCTGGAATACTCAACAGGCACTTACAGCTCACACACAGGAAGAAACTGGTGGCAAAAGGCAAGGCAGGTCTGACCCCAGGTGCCCCAGAGCCCCCTCCACCCAGGGCAGCAGGGAGCAGGAAGGCTTCAGGGCAGGCACTGGAGAGCTCAGAGCAGACACAGATTCCCACACAACGCTTGGCTGCAGCCAAACACTCTACCACAGACCCCACACCCACACACAGCCCCTCCAGCCAGGATAAACCAGCTGAGGAATGAGTGCAGAAAGCCTCTCCAAGCCAGGCCTGGGGTGGGGGGACACCTCCCCCAGCCCCCTGTGCCTCTGTGCTGGTGAGGTCTCTGTGCATTTTTGGCTGCACCCTCAGGTCCAGATGTCACATGGGGTGGATGGGCTCCTCTCCTCAGCACAGCCATCAGTCCTGGCTGGGCAGGGCTCAGCCACAATCCACAGGGGAGCAGTGACTGTCCTGGGCAGGGTTACACACACACACACATACACACACACAGGTACCATCTACCCTCCAACAAGGCAAGCCAGTAGGATGGAATTTTTCCCAAAAAAAAGGCAACCCCCCCTTCCCCATCAAACCAATAGAGATGCTCCTGTCTTTCATGATGCAGAGGAACCCCCACACTCCAGCCAGAATTCTTAGAACAAGGCCTGGTGGCAAACGAGCTGGAGGCAGTCATGGTATCACTGCGGTCGGAGAGAGCAGAGGGGAAATGTCTGTGCTTTATGGGGCAGGTCCTGGGGCCCCTGGCCTCCAAGATCCCAGTTCAGTGCTGGCAGGATCACATGGAGAAATCCTTAAGTTTGAGTTCAAGTGCTGCTTCTTCTGTGACAAAGGGGAAAGGAGAGCGTGTGAGGAAAGAACACCCATCCTGGGCTCTCCTCGGCCATCCCACAAGAGCCCTGGGTGGCCCAGGGCAGAACAGAGCAGGGGATGGTCCAGCAGGCCATAGGAGAGACGGAGGGAAGCTCCAGTGTGAGACCAGGGCCTTACCAGCCCCCCTTGACCAGGAGAGAGAGAGGAAGGAGGCTGCAGAATGTGCGTCCTTGGGGAAACAGTCCTGGATGGAGCCCCCAGGCCCTCGAGGAGATGAGATTGTGCAAGATCATCCACTGCAGGATTGTCCCTGGAGCGCAGGGGGAATCAGGGGACTTGTGCGAGATCAGTGTGTGCAACCCCCTCCCCGCTCTGCTCCTCCACAGGGGCTGCTCCTCTCCATCCTTGCTGCCTCCTCTCCATCCTCGCATCCAAGCAAGCTCCAATCCAGGCTGAGGCCTGAGGGCAGAACCTAAAGGAAGGACAGACAGAGCCACAACAAATCCTCGGCTCTTTTGCCCTGTAACCTCCATTCTTGTTCCATTTCTCCATCCCAAGGGGGTTAACTCGCTGCAGGAACCCACCACAAACCCCTGATGGGGGTCACGATGTCCCAAGCAGGGCTGAGCAGCCATTCCCACTGCAGAGCAGGCTGGGCATGTGGGGAAGAGCCCAGAGCCAGGGGGCAGCTGAATTTACAACTGAGGTTTGGAGAATGTCAAAGGGAACTGCAGCAGGTCTGGCTGGAAGCTGCTCCATGGAGATCTTCCCGGGCTTGCTGCGCCTCACGAGATGGGACATGGCAAAGGAGCGTAGAGATGCACCCCTCTGATCCCTGGGGACAGGTCCACAGAGGATAGGGAAGGCCAGGAGTACCAGGAAATCCTTCTGCAGCCCCCACAGCAGAGGTGTCCCACGAGGAATGGCTCCAGAGAAGCACCCTCTGTGTTGTGGTCCTGGCCAGCAGACACCAAATGTCCTCGTGGAGTGAAGAAAGACTCCTGCAGGAACCAGCCTGGGAGCAGCACAGCGTGGCAGAGGCCACATCAGCCCACAGTGGCAGGAGGGAACTGGGTGTCTCTGAGAAGGAGTCAAGGATCTCTGACCCCCAGAAGTCCTTACAGCAGGATGGGTGGCAGGAGGGATGAAACATTTCCTGTTCACTGGAGAACCACCGAGAAACCTCGGCAGGAGGGCAGGTGGAGCTGCTGGAGCCAGAGAGCTGCTTCCTCGCAGGAGCTGACAGTGCTCAAAGCAGCAGATGCAGAATTGTCCACCCCGTTGGGTCAGGCACAAAGAAATCCCTGTCCTGGGCTGAGCTCCTGGAGATGACCGAGTCCTGCTAGCAGGGGAGGCACCCTGACCTTCCCCCTGCCCCCACGCCTTCCAGTCTTTCTGCAGCTCCTAGTTTGACCCCGCAGGCAACCTCCTCCCACTCCAGAGCTTCACTGTCAAGTCGCTGAGGAACAAAGGTGAGAGGGACAGCATGACCCAGGGGTCGGGGCAGGAGCCCCACAGACGCTGCCCCAGAGGGAACACTCTCGCTCCCCCTTTCCCCACCACGGCAGCATGCAGCCCCCCGAGCCCCCAGGCCCTTTTCCCTTGGCAGGAGGCTGTCCAGTGCACTCTGGGGAGAAGGCAAGCCCAGTGGGGCTCAGCCTCCAGCTCAGCCCGCTGGCAGCAGCTGGGGACAAAGGGAAATGGTGACCTGCAGGGCTGACCCCACGCCAGGACTCCTACCCGCCTTGAACGGGCTCCACCTAGGTCCTAGCAGTGATATCCAGGGGAGCTGCTTTGCTCCTGGGGCATGGGCTGATCTGAGGGTGGCTGCTGACTCCCAACCCACTATCCATGCAAAGGCACGGGCAGGCCATGGCTTCCCACAGAGTTGCCAAAGTAGATGGGGGCACTTGGCAAGGAAAAAAAAAAAAAAAACAACCAAAAAGTAAGTGAAACCAAGGCAGGGCTGTGACTGGGACAAGGGGGTGAGTCCATTCTAACAAAGACTTATCAAGTGGGGAAAAACGCAGAATAGTTTCATACCGTGAAGAAGCAGCTCAGACCAGAGAGAAAGAGGGGGGGGGAAGAGAGAGAGGAGCAAAAGCAACAGTAAGAGGGACAGAGGGAGGGAGAGATGGAGAGGGAAGGGAAGGAGAGACAGAAGAAGAGCGTATGAGCAAGAGAATAAAGAGCAGGAGGGTCAAGGCAGACTAGTAGCACGGCCCTTTATGGCAAGGACGCGTCGTGGAAGGCAAGGGGTGAGCCCAGGCACGTAATTCCATAACTTTACCCGGCAGTCGCTGTGGCACAGATGGGAGGTGGGGAGAAGAAGAGGCAGAGAGAGACAGAGAAAAAGGAAGGGAGAAAAGGGACATGGTCGAAAAGAGGATATCAGAGTCTTGCTGCCGAAGAGCTCCCCGAGAGCAGCAGACAATGCCCAGCCCCGAGGGAGAGGGGTCCCTGCGTGGGGAGGAACCCAGGGCATGGCCAGAGCGTGGGCAGGGCTGGCCAGGGACAGCTCTTGGCACTGCGGAGGGCAGGCCGTGCCGTGGGCAGGCTACAGCGGGCAGGAGGAGACGAAGGAGCAGAGGGACTGAAAAGCTGTGAGACTCCCTCCCCGCTCCCCCAGCACACACCCACCCAGCCCCGGGGGCCACGGCTCGAGCCCAGGGTCTCCCCCTTCCCAGGGGCCGTGGGGGCAGAACGCCCGAGGCTCACCTGGAGGCAGTGAAGATGTGCTTTGAGTTGGTGCAGATGGCGTTGATGGGGCTGTCGTGCCCCTTGATCTCGCCCACCGGGGTGAAGGTGTCCACGTTCCAGACTTTGATGACTCCTCCTCGGCAGGCGCTCAGCACCATGGGGCGCCCGGGGATGAAGGCCAGGGCACAGACCCAGTCTTTGTGGGCATTGGGGATTTGCTGTAGGTACAGGCACAGAGCAGAGGCCGTGACCAACCTCACCTGCAGCACCACGGGCAGCCTCACGCACCCAGCCTGGGTCCTCGCTGTCCCAGGGAGCTCAGGCCCTCACTGACACCCTGGCACTGACTGGGACTGGGGAACTGGCGATGCACCCAGTTAGGAGCCAAGGGTATGGACTCAAAAGTCAGAGCTTGGTTTCCCCCCATGCAGGAGACAAAAACCCCAGAATTCAGGGTGGAACACAAGCCCCCACACTGCCCCTGATGCCATAGCCTGTCTGAAGGAGAGCTGGCAATCCCAAGCACCCTGCTGGACAAATATGGGGGCACAGCACTGCCTCACCCACACCCGGGACTGGGAGTGCCCTCCCTGGTGAGCTCCATGCAGGACAGTGCCACGAGGTTCCTGGACACCCTCCAGGCCCCAGCAGCAACACCCCTGTGCCCTGTGTCACCACAGGACCTGTGCTCTGCTCCCCTCCACACCTGGATAAGTTCCTGCTGCTCCAGATCCCACTTCTTGATGCCATTGTCCCTGGAGCCGCTGAAAAGGACATCTCCCTGGATGGCCAGGCACTCGATGCCGTCGTAGTGAGGGGGCTCGAAGTTGTGAGTGGGGCCAATATTGCCCACCGTGCCCTCCGTGATCTCAAACACCTGGGGAAGAGCAGTGGGTAACAGACCACAGATGGCACTGGGCACAGAGCTGGCCCTCGCCTGAGGAGTTTGGCCACCACCCTCTGTGTGCCAGGCTCAGGGCACCTCGAGTGATGCTGGAAAGGGGACTGGGCATTGGCTGCTGGAGGCTTTTGGGGCTGAGGGTCCTGCCACAAGCAGAGGAGATCTGCCACCAGGGACAGCCCCACTCTGCTGCATTTTACCTGTGGTGAGCCTTCACCCTCCTCATGAGCTGACAGCTGAGAGGGATCCTGTCCCACCCACCATCTCACCACCCCTCCTCACTTCCCTGGTGACAGCCCTAATTCAACTGCTGAAGCCTGACAGGAAGGGAGAGGCTCCTGATGTGCTGGAGCTGTGACTGAGTGGGCACAAGGTGTCTTTATCGGGGGTATTATTGATCAGAACAGGGCGAGCTGCTCATCTGGGATGACCATCACATTCAAGTCCCAGCCAGAGTCTGAAGCATGAAAGAAATGCAACTTCTTCTCCAAAGGTGCATTGTGGACCAAGCAAAAGGCAGGATTTGGGAAGAGGAAACAAGTGAAAGCCTCACATGCAGAGGTGAAAACAAAATCCGGGCTCAGCTTTCAGAAGGAGAGAAGAGTCAGGGGTTGCCAACATCCAGGCTTCCCTACAGGACTGGGGGTGCTGCTCCCCGGGGAGGAGAGTACCTTGACGTAGTGATCTTTGGAGCCTGTGACCACCAGGTCGTGGTTGCTCGCCGTCTGGTTCACCGTGAGGCACATCACCGGCCCGATGTGGCCACTCAGCTTCCCCACGGGCTGCAGCCTGGGTCCAAGGGCACAGGTCAGCCCCTCCTGCGTGCTGGGGCTCAGCCAAAGGGCCCTCCCACACTGAGCCTCCCCCAGCCCTGGAGTGCCCCAGGAGGGGTTGCTCCCTTTGGGGGAGAGTGGGCAGGGAGACGCCATTCCCCGTGATTCTGGGGGAGGAAGGCAGCCTGAGAGTGCCAGCATCTGGCTGCACAGCCTCAGAGTGTGCCAGCATCTGGCTGCACAGCCTGGGAGTGCCAACATCTGGCTGCACAGCCCCAGAGTGTGCCAACATCTGGCTGCACAGCCTCAGAGTGTGCCAACATCTGGCTGCACAGCCTCAGAGCGTGCCAACATCTGGCTGCACAGCCTGGGAGTGCCAACATCTGGCTGCACAGCCTCAGAGTGCCCCAACATCTGGCTGCACAGCCTCAGAGTGCCCCAACATCTGGCTGCACAGCCCAGGCTGCAGCTCAGGGTTTGCAGCCCAGTGCCCACTGGGCAGGTAGGAGGACAAGGGAAGAACAGGGCACTGCTGCTCATCCCCACTTGTCTTTTCCCTTCTGCTGAGCTCTGCCCCGTGCACAGACAAACCCCCGACCCCAAGCAGCTCCAGTGCTGTTCATCACCCCTTGGGTCACATAGGAAAAGGTCCTGAAAATCCTTATTCCAGGCAACTTCCCTTGTGAACAAGGCTTTCATTTTCCCCAGGGGGATCATTTCAGGTCCCTCCGAGCAGCTGGTGCCCACTTGGCACCCCCAGGATGTGCTGCCCACGCCAGCACTGCCCTCACCTGCTCAGCTCCCAGACACGGACGGAGTTCCCGGCAGCAGCGTAGAGCGTGGTGCCCGTGGGGTTGAGGGCGATCTGGTTGATCTGGTGCTCCCCCTGCACGCTGGTGACAGTGCGGGAGGTGGTCCCAGCACACGCATCCCCAGAGATCACCTGGCCAGAAGATCTAAAGGAGGGAGAGTTCAAAGGGGGAGGATGAGAGCAGAGCCACTGAGGAACCACCCAGGGCTGTTGGCTCCAGGCTGGCACAGCTGGGTCCCACACTGTCCCTGGAAGTGTCCTTGTCTTCCTGGCCACAATGGGACCAACAAGAGCTCTGTCCCACAGCCCCGTGCCCGGCCTGCAGAGGCAGCCAAGGATGTAGGGTCTGGGCCTGACTCAGAGCATCCTGCCCTGGTTTGCAGCTGCAGGCCACTCTGCTCTCCTCCCGTGCCTCTGCTTCCCACAGGAAGAGCTGGTGAGTGCTGGCATCCAGCATAGGCAAGCAGAGGTCTTGACCTCTGCACCAAGAGAGAAGCACCTTCAGGCCAAGGTAGATGAGCAGAGGCTGGATGGAGAAAGGAGATCTGTGCCAGAGCAAGTGGGTAACTCTGACCTACCAGCCTGTCCTAACCTTTGAGCCCTGCTCCAGACTGGCAGCCACAGCTACAGTCTGTCCCATGCTTCTTTCTGGTCCTTAAAATCCTCACAGAGATCCAAGTTTCCCACTGAAGAGCCTGTGATTTACCCAGCCATGATGCAGTCTGGGGCTGTGCCCCACTGCTGCAGCTGCCAGCTCTCCTGGCCACCCCCAGAACAGCTACAAAATCTCTTCAAAGCTCCTGGCCCTCAACAAGGGCAAGTGCTGGATTCTGCACCTGAGACACAGCAACCCTGGCTGTGTGTGTACAGCAGGGAACAGAGCCTGGAGAGCAGCTGTGGGGAGGGACCTGGGGACCCTGGTCAGTGGAAAGCTGAATGTGAGCCAGCAGTGCCCTGGCAGCCTGGAGGGACATCCATGTCCTGGGAGGCACCAGGCACAGCACTGCCAGCTGGGCAAAGGAAGGGAGTATCCCACCCTGCTGGGCAGTGGGGCAGCCTCACCTCAAGTCCTCGAGGCAGTTTTGGGCACCACAATATAAAAAAGACATGAAGCCATTGGAGATGATCCTAAGGAGGGCCATGGGAATGGTGAAGGCTCTGGAGGGGAAGCCTCGTGAGGGGCAGCTGAGGTCACTGGGTTTGTTCAGTGGAGACCGAGGGGAGACCTCACTGGAGCCTTAAGCATCCTCATGAGGGGCAGCTGAGGGACAGGTACTGATCTGCTCCCTCTCATGGCAACTGGCAGGACCCAAGGGAATGGCTGGAGCTGAGCTGGGAGAGGTTTAGGTCAGGTATCAGGAAAAGGTTCTTCCCCCAGAGGATGGCTGGGCACTGAACAGGCTCCCCTGGGAACGGGAACAGCTCCAAGCCTGTCTGAGTTCAAGAAGCCTTTGGACAACACTCCCAGGCACAGGGTGGGAATGTTGGGGTGTCTGTGCAGGGCCAGGAATTGGACATGAAGGGTCCCTTCCAACTCAGCATATTCTGTGATTTTATGACCCTGACTCTTTGCTGTAGGAGCTCCCCACAAGTTCCCTCACCCCAAACTCTCCCCCAGCTCCCTACAGAAGCAGCACTGCAAACTGGCACTAAAGGAGCTGGTATGTGGCCACGTCCCCAGCCCCTGCAGGTTCTGGAACTCGCTTGTGCCAAGCCAGAGATGCCCAGAGTGCCCCGGGCCCCCCGAAGCTGCACGTACGTGAGGGTGCGGATGCAGCGGGCCGAGTCGCGGATGTCCCACACTTTGATGTAGGACGTGGACACGGTGAACACCAGCCCCGTGTGGCTGCAGTACTTGATGGAAACCACATTGTTTGGGTGGCCCTTGAGAGAAGCGATTTCTTGGCCTGTCACCAGGTTCCACATTTTGCAGCTCCGGTCTGTGGGAGGAAGAACATGCCCAGGAGTGTTGGGGGTGTCTCCTCCAAGGGCATGGTGGCCTGGGGACAATATGAGCATCTCCCCCCATCCACAGGGCCAGGGGAAAGGAGCCAGGCAGCCCCAGGGCAGGACAGGGCACGGCAGGGATCAACACTGGAGACAGGAACCATCCCTGTAATGCCCAACCCTTCCCACATTCCCCATGCCAACCTGCCCCCCCAGCATCTGTGATGCCTTAGGTTTTAACTTTTATATTTTTCAAATCCTGCACTGCTAGTGTAACTCTGAAGTTTTCTGTAGCTCGTTCAGTGCTGTTCTCTATGCTAAGATAGACATAACAAAACCTCTAACTTGCCCTTCAAGGACACTTAGAAACAAGAACTGTAAACCTTCATCTTGGGGAGAGGGGGGCAGGCTGGGAGAAATTCCATCCTTGGCTGGGTTCTGGTTGGTGAATTGATGCTGATATCAAAGTGTGAAGCACTCATGACTGGGGTGTCCATTTTGGGATGCACTGAGGCAGGACCTCTGGACCCCAAAGTGTGCACCTGAAGGCCTTTCGAATAAATACCACCTTCTTTTTCTTTATTCCTGTCTGATCTCTGCTTCTAGGTAGCCAATTTAAGGCATCATCTGCACCTCCCCCATGCCCTCTGCCCACCACCCACCTTTGGAGCCAGTGAAGAGCAGCTCGTCGGTGGCATCCAGGCAGAGCACAGGCTTGGTGTGTCCCTCTGCCACCGAGACGCACTGCAGCGGGGCCGTGCGGGCGTTCTTGGTGCCCCCCACGGGGTTAATGATGCCCCTTCACGGGAGAGAGAGAACAGGTACAGCACAGGGGTGGAGAGGCACTGTGCCCACAGGCCCAGGCAGGGAAGAACATGAGCTGGCTGTTCAAGTATCTTCCACTGCCCAGCAGTGAGATGAGCTCCTCCACCCGAACGTGGCATGTCTGAGCCCAGGTGTGTCCCAGGAATCCCCTGCCTACCTCTGCCCCAGCAACAGGGAAAGGGGGAGGCTGCCCAGTGGCCTCTGCTCTCCCCCCAAACCTCTCATTTGCCAGCACGGACCCAGGATGGTTCAGGACACTCAGCTCATTGGGGCTGAGGTCCATTTTGGGACAAACTGTGCCCTCTCCAGCCTGAAGCTGAAGCTCTGCTGGGATAAAATGTTTCAGGGTATCAATATCAGCACCCCTATCCCTTGGAGGCTGTCAGCCTTTGCCAACATTTGGAGACAGGGCCTCATTCCTCTTCACAAGGGTAACAGAGGGCAGCACCAGCATCTGCACCCCACAGTGCAGGGGTTGTTCCTGCACCCATCACTGGCCCTGGGCAGGACAGGGCCCACCCCTGCCAAACCTGCTCCCACCACTGTCTGTCCTGGGGGACACATCATCTGCCAACCCCCTCCACTTCAGGCATGCTCAGGGTGCTGGGAGCACCAGCCTGACCCTCCCTTGGCAGGCCCCGATGTGCCTGGTCATCAAGCACAGCCACAAGACCCCGAGCTGTGCTGGGTTCTTCTGACAGGCAGTGAAACTGATGCAGGAGAAGGGCTGGAGAAGGGCAAGGTTTGTGTTAGTCATGAGGAGAAGCACAGGCTCATTAATTTGGGTTTGGGAATCGCATGCACGTGATGTTCCTCAGCTCTGCAGTTACCAGTGCCAAGCCAGCAGCCTTCCCCTCACCCCTAGTGCTTCCACCAGGCTCAAATCAGCACTGAATCCAAGGGGAAATCCCTGTGCTGCAGGGTGGGACATATGCCATGGACTGCGAGTTGTTGCCTGACTACAAACTGCCCATGGTGACCCAGCTCACACTGGGCTGGTGCCACTTCCCCAGGGGCTGGGGCAGCTCAGGGCACAGGCAGAGTGAGGGCACAGCTGGGTGCTGATCACAGAATCATGGAATGGTTTGGGTTGGAAGGGACAACTCCCTCTCCTGGGAGAGGAAAAAAACCTATAATTCTTCCTATATAATAATAAAAAACCCATAAAATAATAAAATAACTTCTACTCTAACAACACAAACACATAAATTAAAAAACCACAAAACTAAAAAAAAAAATTCCACCATAAAAAACCACCTCCAATTACCCATAACCAAACTACCAAATATTATAATAATAATAATAACAACAATAATAATAAACCCCCCCATATCTAATCCCCTTGAAAAAAACCTCTAAAATATATACCCATTTCCCCTAGCCCAGGTTGCTTCAAGCCCTGTCCATCCTGGCTTTGGACACTTCCAGGGATGGGGCAGCTACAGCTTCTCTGGGCACCCTGTGCCAGGGCCTCCTCACCCTCACAGGGAAGAATTTCTTCCTAACATCCAGTCTGAATCTCTCCTCTTTCAGTTTAAAACTGTCCCCCTTGTTCTGTCACTTCTTGCCCATGCAAAAAGTTGCTCTCCTTCTTTTTTCTAAGCCCCCTCAGGCACTGGAAGGCTGAAATGTCCCTAAAGGATGGGGGAAAGGTGGCCTTTGTGGTGGGAAACCTCTGTGGTCAGGTGGGCGCAGGGGGAGAAGCCCAGGAGAACATCAGCTCCAAGGCTGAGCTCTGCACCACGATCCGACTCAATTTCTCTAGGGAAGAGAGTGACCTTTTCTAAGGAAGCACAACCAGGCACGAGGGGAACCTGAGGTATCTGCCTGGAAGAAGCTTGCACAAAGGACGTGCTGCAAGCTGCCTTCCCCATCACCTCACCATCCTGCTGGAGAGCTGGGGAAGGGCTGGGATGGGGTAGGGACATGGCGGCCTCATGCTGGCGAGAAACCATCAGAGATGGAGGAGAACATGCTGCCAACCCAAACCAGCCAGCACCCGTTAGTGAGCCCAGAACTGTGTGCCAAGGGCTAATCCAAGCAGGAACAGCTTGAACTTGCAGCTGAGGGACAGCATCGGGCACCAGAGGTGGCATGCCAGGAGGGGACAGACACATGAGGCAGGAGGGGGGCAGAGCAGCGAGGTGCAGGCAGGCCATGTGGGGACAGGGAGAGCAGGCACCTGACAGAGAGAAGGAGGAGCAGAGAAAGGGATAATAAATAGAAAGTTGTCTATACCTCAGCACCTCCGAGACAGAGGAATCGCTGTCATCAGACCTAGGGGCAGAAAATTAGCAGGATTATGGGAGAGAAAACCCAGACTAGAGAAGGCAGCAGTGGAGTAAGAGGTGGAAGATTGTTATTGCATCCAAGCCAGTGTAGGACAGAGAAGAGGAGTGGAGGGAGGGAGAAGGAGAAGCACACATGGAGAACCAGGGGAGAGCAGAAGAGCAGGAGGGCATGTGAGGATCAGACAGCAGGTCTCCATGAGGGAACACCAGCGCTGTAGCAATATCTGAGCCAACAGCAGCACCTGACCTGCTGCCGGGAGAGGCTGGAGCAGCATTTGTGGCTGGATGCCAGTCCACCTGAGCCCCCATCCCCTCAGCCCATCCTGCTCCCTCGCCTTTCCAGGGGTCTGGGACCACCCTGTCTCCAGGCAGAGGCCAGGACTGTGAGCTCAGAGGGGGCACAGTGGGCAGGAGCACAGCGTTGGCACAGCAGCTGCCCCACCACAGGGAGAAGCAGGGAGGTGAAGTGGCTGGAGCCAGCCCAGGCCCTGGTGCTCCTACAGACCCCGCAGGACTTGGCACATGCCGTGTGCTATCACGGCCTGGGGCACCCCCCTCAGACACTCTCAGCCCAGCAGGACTCACTTATCCAAGGCAGATCCCTGGCTCTGGGTGCTCGTGAGACGGGAGAAGACGTTGCGGTCGTTGCGGGGCCGGGTGGGCGGCGACGAGGGCGGTGTGAAGCCAATGTCTGCAGGCCTGAGCCAAAAGGATCAGAGGGACACATGACTTGGGAACTGCTCACCTGGCACCTGGCTGGCACAGCAGGGCCCAGAAGAGCTGGCTGGACAGCATCCTTCCCCCCTGCTCTGGGCCACACAGCCTCCCCTGCCCATGTCACCGCCTCTCCCCAGCTCACCTGGCAGGTTGCCCACGGTCGTAGGATTTCCGCCGTGTCAGAGGCGAAGTGTCCGAGCCTCGAGACTGCCTGGGACTGAAGTGAGTGAACAAAGCAGAGTGGGTGCCTGCCCCAGGATCCCTCCACAGTGAACACCTCTGTCCTCCCCCAGAAGAGCAAACGAGACTGGGCTACCCTCTAGTCACAATCTTGAGGCAGCCCATGAGTGCAAAGGCTTTTGTCAACCCAAGAAACCTTCAAAAAATGCTGATAAAGCCAGAGCAGGGAGCTGGGGACCCTCGAACCCCCCTGCTTTCCTTTCTCCTGAAGCACCCTCCTCTCCACCTGCAGAGGATACCAACACACTCTCCAAGCCCCGCTGAAGAAATTCACCACTGCATGCTGCAGCCAAGCATGGACAGATGCAGGACTGGGCTCACCTTCACCCCTCTGCACCTTCACAGGTCAGGCACAGCTTCCCACAGCCCCACGAGCCTCCCAGTGCCCAGACACCATCACCCCATGCTCACAAGGTGCTTCCTCGCGTGGGCAGGCTGATGGTGCGTGACACCTTCTCCTTGTAGTAGGGGTCTCGGATGGAGAAGCCAATCCCATCCTCTTTGATCTCCATGAGGGATGCCAAGGACTTGGTGATGTTCTTGGTGGAGACGTCCAGCGTGGGTCCCAGACACTCAGCTGACACTGCCTTCATCTGCCCCGAGAGCTTGGGCTCTCCCTAGAGCGGGGCAGAGGGCTCAGGGGTGGGCAGCACAGGGGGCAGTGGGAGTAGCCAGCACTGTGGGTTGGAGGAGTTTGTGCTCTTTGGCCACAGAGCAGCTCCCTGTGTCCCACCAGGCTGCCCATCACAGCCAGCTCTCCACACAAACGTGACAGCCTGCACAGAACAGCGGCTGCTTCCTTCCACCTCTGCCCTGCACGGGGACCTCCCGGGTGCTACTCAGGTTTGGGAGGTAGTGGCTGATGTGGTTGGTGCTTCCCAAGTCTCTGGTGCCTCAGGACAGGACCACTGTGCCAGGAGACCTTAGTTCTGCCCATCCAGAGAGCAGCCATACTGCCTTATGCCAAGCCTGGTTCCCTGAGGTGCAGGCTGCAGAGCAGAGGCCTGGAGCATCACTGAGCATCCCTCCATCCCTCCTCCCAGTCTCTGGGACAAGGCCATGCAAAAAGGCCAACTAACCTTGAACTTGAAGTCATCCTGGCTTGCTGAGCCCTTCATGGTGAAAGACTGGGAGATGCTGCAAGGAGAAAGGAGCAAAGATGGATCTTCAGTGCCAAACTCTCTTCAGAAAGCTGGTGCCACTGGTCCACCAGACTCCTGGGGTCACCCTCTGCTCCCCAGCACCCCTTCTCCAAGGAACGAGCAAGTCTTCACTCCCTGCTTGTGTCCAAGAGACATCCTGCTCCCCCCACCAAGGGCTGGGCGCCACAGAAAAGCTCAGGTGGGGCTTTGCTCATCCATGTCCCTCTATGAGGTCCCACGAGTGGCACCAGGCATTGTTCCCCAGCCTCCACCACCTCAGGCAGCGCCAGGCTGGGTGCTCACCTCCCGTCTGAGGCCAGGCTGAACTCTGACACCTCCTCGTCCGTGCTGGTGTAGCCGTTCTCTGTGTGAGAGGAGACAGCACATCAGCAGCACGGAGGGAACGCCACTGACACCCAAACCATACAGCGAGGGACAGCCCGGGCAGACGTGGGCCATGACCCCATCCTCGTCCCTGTTGATGCCTTAGGTTTTAACTTTTGTATTTTTCCAACCCTGCCCTGCCCAGTGTCACTCTGCAGTTCCCTGGAGCTCGTTCAGTGCTGTTCTCTCATGCTCACACACACACAACAAAGCCTCTCCAGCTCTCCAAGGACACCCACACCCTCCACTTAATTCCTGTCTGCTCTCTGTTTCTAGGGAGCCACTTAAGGCATCCCTGTTATCCATGGCCAGGGCACATGCTGCCACCCAACAGTGCCTTTGGGGCAGGGTCCCAGCCACAGCACCTCCAGGTACTTTCTGGAGGGCCAGTACAGGTGGGCACCCACCCCACGGGCAGCACACCTGGCCTGAGGATGCACCTGCCTCAGCCCCACCTTGCTGGACGTTGTGGATCAGCGCCTGCAGCTCGGGGTGGGACTCAGCCTTCTCCCGCAGGGCGTCCAGGAGGGCATGGTTCTGCGAGGAGCTGGCCACGTCCGACTGCCGCAGCCGCCCCTCCAGCAGGCGGATCTGGGCCTCCTTCTGGGCCACCTGCAGCCCCTGGGGAAGAAACGCTGGTGCTCGGACAGGCCTCCTTGCCTCCAGGTCCCCACCCTGGCACCCAGCGAGGAACCCTGTGTCACACATCCACAGCCTGGCTCCACACCTTGTCGATGGAGGCTTTCAGGAAGTTGTCCAGCAGCAGCCGGGCTTCGGCCAGGGAGCAGGAGCTGATCACCACCGAGGTGTCCGTGGAGTCCAGCTCCTCCTGAAACATGGAGAGACAAGAGCTGGATGCAGCAGGGTGGCTTTGCTGCTGGACATGGGAAGGGTGGAAGGGCCTCTGTGGCCAGCACAGCACTTCCACCACCCTGCAAGCACTGCCCAGTCCAACGCTCGCCCTCCCCAGTCTGCCCAGAGGCTACTGGGGAGATTGGGACTTCCAACACAACCTGAAGGGCTCATGCACTGCTACAGAAATCCTGGTTCCAGCACTTAACTGGGCACTGAACAGACACCAGGCTCACCCAAACCCACAACCCAAAGCTGAGTGTGAATTAACAGCAGCCCTCCTTCCCTGCTAGTCAAGGTGACAGCTGGGGACAAGCCAGGGACAGCACACAGCCTCCATTTCAGGCTGCAGGCACTGAGGGGAGGTGGGAGCTGCATAGTGGCACACCCAGGGTCACAGCTGGACACAAAACCTAGATGGATTCTGCTGGGAAAAAGCCAGTCCTCTTGGGATGTTTCCAGCACATGAAGCAACCATGGGGACAAGTGACCACCAACCCTGTGGGCATATGGGGGCCACAGCTTCCCTACAGTTCCCAGGCAGTGGGACACCAGCAGCCTGTCCATGGACATGCAAGGACCTGCCAGAACTCCTCTCCGTAATTAAGCACCTAATGAGAAGTGACCGTTTGGGTGAAGCCCCACCAAGTGTGACACAACTCAGAAGACTCTGGGTGCTGTGACCAGAGCCCAGCCCCAGCTGGCTGTGCCCAAGGCAGCTCTTTCCACAGAGGGATGCTCTCACTTTCTCCCTGCCAGCCAGACCCAGTCCTAGTGCCCACCTTGGTCTCCTCGATCTGCATGATGGTGGCCTGGCAGTCTGAAATGCTGTCGTTGATGTAGTCAATGTTGGCCCCCAGCACCTCTATCTCCTCGTTCAGCTCTTGCAGCCCCTTCTGCTCCTTGGGGCTCTCTGCCTGCAGCTTTGCCCGCTTGCCCAGCAACGCCTCCTGCAGCAGCGACAGCTCCTCACGTTTCTGGGGGAAAAGGCAAGGGGGATCAGCACCGTCCATGTGGTCACCTCCCTGTCCCACCACCCAGCCCTCTCTGTCCCCAGTGCCACAGCCACCTTGATGAGCCTCTCCATGTCTGCCTCCAGGTTGACGATGGTCATTCTCTGCATGACGATGTCAAAGATGCGCCGCTCCAGCGACTGCCACTTGAGGCGGGCAGCTTTGCTGAAGCTCTGGCTCGTCCCCTTCTTGGGGAACTTCTTCCTACAGCCCAAGGGAAGAAGAGGCGTAAGGGCACATGGCCACACTGTGCTGGAGAGCTGGGATTACCCCAGGAAGATGGCAGGGATCTAGCTGGCCAGAATCAGAGGATGCATCTGTGTCGTTTCTGCATTGCCCAACTTTTCCATTTCCTCCTAGCAAAGTGGGGCAAGAGATGAGTCCAGCAGGGTTTGTGCCATGGCATTTAATCCTCATGGAAGGCCAGCTTTAGGCTCAAGCCCAGGTGACAGTCACACTCTGCCAGCACAGCTTATCACAGCATCACTGATTTAATATGGGTCTGATGCCTTAGGTTTTAACTTTTGTATTTTCCCAACCCTGCCCTGCCCAGTGTCACTCTGCAGTTCCCTGGAGCTCGTTCAGTGCTGTTCTCTCATGCTCACACACACACAACAAAGCCTCTCCAGCTCTCCAAGGACACCCACACCCTCCACCCACACCCAACAACTGCAAACCACAATCTTGGGGACAGGGGGGCAAGCCTGGGCAAATTCCATCATTACCTAAAGTTTTAATTGGCAAATTGATGCTGATATGCAAATGGACCAAATCTATAAAAGTGTGAAGAACTTGTGACCTGTTATCCCTCTTGGGATGCACTGGGGCAGGAGCCTCCAGACTCCCAGGGTGTGATCTTTGAAGGCTTTTCCAATAAATCCCTCCTTTATTCCTTTACTCCTGTCTGGTCTCTGTTTCCAGGGAGTCATCTAAGGCATCAGGTCAAGCAGACACTAAGAAGCCACCCTTCAACCTCTGCCACCAGCCAAAAACCAGGTGTGGGGTCCCTGGGATGCCTCACCCCTGCCACCCAGCCCCTGCCCTGACCTGGCAGGCCGAGCCCCATTCATGGAGGACGAGGGATCTCCCAGAAAGTTGTTGATTTTCCTGTTCCACTGGCGCACGATGCTGGAGACAGAGCGAGCGCCGGACTCGGGCTCGGAGGAGGTGGTGCTGGCCGAGACCTCAGCGCCCGAGTCCAGCATGGCCGGCTTCTGGCCCGTCCTGCCGGCCACCCGGTCTGACATGGGCTTGGCCAGGCGGCGCAGCGCTGACACCTGCCCGGAGGAAGGACAGGACAGAGGGTGTCAGCTGGGCAGCACCACCCTCCCTAAACCCATTGGCATCACCCCCAGGTCCCCACAGGTCTGGCAGTGGTAGCTCCGTGGACCCAAAGCCCAGGGATGTTTGCGCCTCATGGGTTTCCCTCTCCTCCCTCACAGCCCACCCCTGCCACCAGGCTCTGCTGCTCAGGATGGGGAATTCTGTGCTGCCTACAACCATTTCCCACCCGGTTCCTGAGCCATAAAACCCCTCCTGTCCTTTTGGGAACCCCGTTTCCAGAGCCAGACATGTCTGGAGGATGGGATTTCTCTGAGCCAAGCACTGGGGCCCAGACCTCCATGGGAGCTGGGGGCTATGTGGAGGAAACCCCCTTTCCTCACCTCCTGCGTCTTCCTCCTCAGCACTATTTCCTGCTGCCGCTTCTGGGACTCCAGAGCCCTGATCTGGAACTAAAGGAGCGAAAAAGAAAAAGACACCCCTGAGGTCCAGCCCAGCGGTGGTGGCAGTCCCAGTGCTCTCTTTGGCACAGTCTCCCTCCTGATTATAACAAGCAGGCTCCCAGCCTTGAGCTGGCTCTGGTTGCACATTCCCTCCTCCCACAGCATCCCCAACTACGACAGGAGCTGTGGGAAGCCTTCGAGGAGCATTCAGCCAGCTGTGTGCTGCTAGGACTGTGCAGGGTCCAGTGAGGCTGCGAGTGCAGCAGGGCACCGAGCCTCGAGGTATCTGTGAGCACCTGGAGTGCCAGAGCCGAGCAAACACCCCATCCCCAGCCAGGCCAGCCCCAGGGCAGCACGTGGCCAGCCAGGCTCTCACCTCCTGCCGGCGCTGCTCCTTCTTGAGCTGAGCAATCTCCCGGTTCCTCTTGGTCTCGGCCAGGCGCCTCCGCTGCTGCTCCTCCCGCATCTGCTTCATCAGTGCCACCTGCAACCGAGGGTCCCGAGTGTGCCACTGCCCTGGGGCACCCGCCCGCCCCGCAGGCACGCTCTGCCCTTGCCACCAGAGTGCACAACATCGCTCCAAGAGCAGAGCCAGGCTTGTCCAGGCGATTCCTCCCCGCCCCGGGGCATCCAGGTACCTTCGCCTTCTTCATCTCGGCCACTTCTGCCTGCAGCTTCCGCAGCTCCCGCTCATAGCGGGACTGGTTCTTGAGCAGGCGAGCGTGCTCCTTCTGGGCCGCCTGGAGCTTCTGCAGGTCCCGGTTCATCTCCTTCAGCCGCTTCTCATAGTCTGCTTTGATCTTGTTGGCTTTCTCCTCCGTGTAGCACTCCATGGTGCCTGGTGGGTGAGGAGAGGGCCATGCACCCCGGGACCCTCCTGCACCCACGTACCCTGCCTGGAGGCACCAGGCACTGTGTCCCTCCCCGTCCCATCAGAGCCACCCTCATCCCATTGTGAACCAGGGTCTGTCTGGGAATACCAGCTGGAAGAGCTCAGCACAGAGTGGAGACACAGTGGCTGGGCTGAGCAGAGCTGCAGATTGAGAGCCACAGCCACACATATGAGTGACCCTGCCCTATTTAAGCCTGGGGATCAGCCACACCACTGGCTCATCAAAACAGTTTCCCCAGGAGTCCCCACAGCTCATGAAGTGGTGCTCCAGGCTGGAAGAGGCTTTGCCTCAGCATCCTTCCCCAGCAGCAGCAGGGTCCAGAACTGTGCAGCTCACTGATGCTGCTCCCATGGCAAGACATGCAGAGCCTTGGGGATGCCAGGGATTTGAGTAGAGGCAGGGGGATGACAAAGCTCTACGCAACCCAGGGGAGGATGCTTTGACACAGGGTTAGCTGGGCTCGAGCTGGAACTGAGGATGGGACCCCACAGGTGAGGTGGTTCTCACTGAGGTTTTGCAGGACCCGGTCCCGCTCCAGCTGCGTGTCCCGAATCTTGTTCTGCAGTAGGATCAGCTTCTCCTCATACTGGTGCTTGAGGGTCTGCAAACGCCGCTGGCTGTTCTCCAGCTCATCAATCAGCTTCTGCTTGATCTCAATCTCACAGGTCAGATCCGCCAGGTCGGCCTGGAAATTCACAGCTGGAGGCAGAGGAGAAAGTCAGGCTGGGAGGGATGGGGGAGCATCACTTCCATGAACCCACTGAGTCACAGCACAGGGAGAGGGCAGAGGAGCTGATGGTGATGCTTTGGGCTTTCACTTTTATATTTTTCAAATCCTGTACTGACTAGTGTGTAACTCAGAAGTTTCTTGTAGCCTGTTAACTTCTGCTCTCCCATGCTAGCTAGACATAACAAAGCCTCTCCAGGCTCACTCTTCAAGGACACCCAGATGGCCCTAGGCTCAAAAAGAATAAACCAACATCTCAGGAAGAGGGGCAAGCTTGGGGAAATGACATCATTACCTGAAGCTTTAATTGGAGGATTAACCCTGATATGCAAATGAACCAAACTTATAAATGTGTGAAGAACTCGTGACCTGCTGTCCATCTTGGGATCCATTTTGGCAGTAGCCTCTGGACTCCCCAGGGTGTAACGCTGAAGGCCCTTCAAATAAATACCTACCTTTATTCCCTTATTCCTATCTAGTTTCTGGTTTTTAGGTGGCCACTTCAGGCATCCATGGGAGCCCACACTGCTGGGGAGCAGCAGCACCCCAAAGAGCACTGCAGCAACCCTGGGGCTCTTGCAAGTCCTGCAGAGCAGACGTGGCTGGTGCTGAGCTCTGCCTTCCCAAGAGAGCACAGCTCATTGCCAGTGATACCAGGAAATGCCCCCCATGCCCAGGGCTGTGTGCAGAGCTCCACTTTACCCTTCTCCTCTGCGTCTGAGTCTGAATCCACCAGGCTCTCTTCGCTGCCCGAGTCCTCGTCTTCATCCTCGCGCCCATCCTCTTCCTCACAGCCACTCTCATCCTGTTCCTCCTCCTCCTACGAGATGAGTGCCTAATCTCAGCCAGCAGGATGGTCTGTTCTTCTCCCCACAGCCTCTCCCTCCCTCAAACCTGAGCTCACCCTACAGCAGTGGGACACAGCCCCCAGGTGGGACTCAGCCTCCCACACAGGATGCCCAGGGGCTGCAGCACCATTTCTGGACCCTCAGCACACACCGTTGAGAGGAGCAGCACTTTGACCCATCCATTCTTGCATCCGTTCCCTCCTGGTTGAGCAGCCCGACCCCTCTCCATTTATGCTGATTGAAACCAAGCCCCCAAAAATGTGGACTCCTCATTCTACAGCAGGCCTGACCAGGGAGCATCCAACTTCTCCCCTGCACCAGCATGGAGTCCTCAGCAAAACCACCCTTCCAGGCTGCTTCAGGGCCAGGCCGAGCTTGGTCCCTGTCCCCTCTGTGTGGCAATTACCATGCTCCACCCCCAGACAGCCTCACAGTGTGAGCACAATGCCCACTCACCTCTTCCAGCTCGTTCTCATCCGTCTCCTCCCCATTGTCCTGCTGCAGCTTCTGCCTCTTCTTGAACGCCTCCTTCTCTGGGCTGAGGGGAACAGAGCGGGGCTGGTGAGTCCCAGCTTCTGCCAGGACCACCCTCCCTCTTGCTTTTGGGGCAAACAGCCTCTGGAATTACGTGACGGGTGAAGAGGAGACCGAGGGCAAGGCAGGGCTGGGAGGGGCAGGCAGGCTCTGTGCGGGCTCTGGCTGCAGCACAGACACCCATCCCCAGGGGACAGAGCAGCACGCAGCACCTCCCGGCCGCCGCCCTCACCTCTTCCTCTGCTGCCGCCGCTCCTTCTTTTTCAGGCGCTCCAGGTCCTGCTTGGCCCGCCGGAGGACGTCGGAGGCCTCGGTGTCCAGCGGGGCCGCGGGGCTGCACAGCCCGGCCAGGCCAGCGGCCGGAGAGGAGCCCAGCGAGTAGGGAGCCCGGGAGGAGACGCGGGAGAGGCTGCGGCGCAGGGACTCGTTCATGGACTCGCTCTCCAGCAGCTTTGTCCTAGGGAGTGCAGACAGGGCTTAGTCAAAGAGGGGCCATCCCACTGCCCCTAGAGTGGGGGATCTTGCCTGGGTTTACAATCACAGAATGGCCAGGGTTGGAGGGGACTTTAAATCTCATCTCGTCCCACAGCCCTGCCATGGACAGGGCCACCTTCCACTGACCAGGCTGCTCCAAACTCCATCCACTTGCAGGGATGGGATAACCACAGCTGCTTTGGGCAAACTGTGCCACTGCCTCCCCACCCTCACAGGGAAGAATTTCTTCCTAACTTCTAATCTGAACCTCTCCACTTCTAGTTTAAAGCCACTCCCTCTTGTCCTACCACTATCTGTCCATGTAAAAAAAAAAAAAAAATCTAGCACTCTCCCTCTTTCTTATAAGCCTCCTTTAGGCAGTGGAAGGGGCTCTAAGGTCTCCCCAGAGTCTTCTACAGACAGACCACGATGTGCTTGGATGGTGTGAGCCATGGACAGAGTCACTACTGAGCCATTCCTGCTAAGGATGGGTCAGAAAGCCACACTGCTGCCAGATCAGGTACCAGGATCGTGCAAGAGACTGGGATGGACCCAACTTTGGGAGGCAGCAGTCCCTGGAAGACCCCAGGCACTCCAACCACGACCTCCCCCTCCATCAATACCCACACCCAGGACAACAACAGCCAAATCACTGCCTGGCACCAAGGCTGGGCCTCCTTCCACCCTGTGTAGCAGCAGTGCCACCAGCTGCCGTCCCACAGGGCTTACAGTTCACCCCAGCACTGCTGAGGCACTGAGCTGTGTGAGCCACCCAGGCCCTGGCAGCAGGACCCCAGGGGTTCAGAAGCCACATGCCCACTCACCTCAGCTCCTCAATCTCGCGGATGTAGTTCTGGATGAGGGTGCCAATGGCTTCGTTCCCATCACCTGCAGTGGCAGAGGCACAGGTGGATTGAGGCAGGCATGGGTGGATTGAGGAAGGCACGGGTGGATGGAGGCAGGCACAGGGGGATGGAGGAAGGCACAGGTGGATGGAGGCAGGCACAGGTGCATCAAGGCAGGCATGGGTGGATCAAGGCAGGCATGGGTGGATGGAGGCAGGCACAGGTGGATCGAAGCAGACACAGATGGATTGAGGAAGGCAGAGATGGATTGAGGAAGGCATAGATGGATTGAGGAAGGCAGAGATGGATTGAGGAAGGCAGAGATGGATTGAGGAAGGCAGAGATGGATTGAGGAAGGCAGAGATGGATTGAGGAAGGCAGAGATGGATTGAGGAAGGCAGAGATGGATTGAGGAAGGCAGAGATGGATTGAGGAAGGCAGAGATGGATTGAGGAAGGCAGAGATGGATTGAGGAAGGCAGAGATGGATTGAGGAAGGCAGAGATGGATTGAGGAAGGCAGAGATGGATTGAGGAAGGCAGAGATGGATTGAGGAAGGCAGAGATGGATTGAGGAAGGCAGAGATGGATTGAGGAAGGCAGAGATGGATTGAGGAAGGCACAGGTGGATGGAGGCAGGCACAGGTGGATCAAGGCAGGCACGGCTGTACTGTAGCCCCTGGCCCAGCTGCTGCCTGGGCTGACTCACCCCACCCCACCCCAGCCCAGCCTCACCTGCTTTGGCCAGCATCAGGTTGGCCTCCTGGCTCATGAGGTAGGTGACCCTGCTGTTGATGGCATCGATGGCCTCCTGCATGGCCTTCACCCTCATGCGCAGGGCGCTGTTCTCCTTCTGCAGCATGGCGTTCTCCCGGAACAGGTCGCTGTAGCCCTCGGCGCCATCCTCCCCGATCACCCGCTTGCCCTGGGGGGCAGGAGGGAAGGCCCTGAGTGCAGGGCAAGCTGGAGAGCCACCACTGCACCCCTGGGGATGAGCCCAGACACAAAAGCAGGGACAAACCTAGGGACTGGGAAAGTCTGAGCTGAGCAGGCAGAGGGTGAGCGATGCTTCAGGGCTTCTCCCTGCCTTACCACCCCCAAAACCTGGCCAAGGTCCTGCCTTGACAGGCAGGAGCTGGGACCCTGTTTGGTAAAGCTCCTGACCCCTCCCAGCAGTGATCCCTATGCACAGGGGCAGGGGATGGGAGGCAGGAGGGCCTGTCTCATTACCCCTGCCCCAATTCAAACACAAGGAGGGGGCTTTCTGCATCTGCCTCTTCACCAAGGTCGCTCCATCAGCTGGGTTTGCCTTTGGTAGATTAATTATCCTCACAGCAGCTTTGTGTGGTGCTGTTTGGGATCTGTGCTGAAAGCAGCACTGATCCCACAGGGGTGATTTAGCTCCTGCTGAGTCAGGAGCTGTTCTGCCCCTCACCCTGACCCACCAGCATTGCACAAGGAGCTGGGGAGACACATCTAGAACAGCTGTCCCCCACTCACCACATGGATATCCCAAACCATGTGATGTCAAGCTCAGCATATAAAGCTGGGGGTAGGAAGAAGAAACAGGGGATGCCTGGAGTGTTGTCCCAAGTCACTGTTACACTTGACAGAGCCCTGCTGGGCTGGGGATGGCTGAACATTTCCCTGTGATGGGACATGGGGAATGAGTTCCTCAGCTTGCTTTACTTCTTAAACTGTATCTAAACCAATTCCTCTTCCAATTCTCTGCCTCGGCAGTGAACCACTGGCTGCACAGGGTTCCCTGGCTGGCCAGGGTCACAGCAGGACGTGGGGCCACTCACTGCCTTGTACTCCATCAGCTCCATCTGCAGGCGGGCGATCTCAGCCCTCAGGGCGCTGATCTGCTGGCTCGTCTTGTCCTGGTTCACCACCACTTTGTTCTTGATGTTGCGGGCCCGGTTCGCGTACTTGAGCGTGTTCAGGGTCTCCATGAAATCCCGGTCGGAGGGGCTCACGCAGGCGATCATGATGGTTTGGCTTGGGGGTGCAAGGGCAGGGTGAAGGACAGTCCCCGCACCAGCAGGTGGAAACCCAGCACAGAGCATGCGTCCCACACACCCATCCTGCATGGAAGCCCACCCTGGGCCCTTCTGTGCTTTAAAGCAAGGTATGAACTGGGTACATCCCTCCCAGAGCACCCACAGGACCTCTCAAGCACCTCACACAGCACCGAGCAAAGGCAGCCCTCTCTCAATGCCTCCCTCTCTCTTCCCTCTCGAGGCAGGGGATTCAACCCCATGCTGGGCACCACCCCTTGCCAAGTCCCAGATCTGCAAGGACTCAGGAGGGTTTTGCACCAGCTGATTCTGCCAAAGCTGCTAATTGCACCTGAGGTTGATGAGGAGACACAATCTTTACATCTGCAAAGTCATGCCGTGCCTGGCATCCCTTCCCCACCAGGCAGCCTCTGGAGTCCTGAGGCAGCTCCTACATAGCTCCAGATCCCCTCAGGCCCATCTGCAAGCCCAGTAGCCCTCACCCCAAGCTCAGCCCCAACCTGGGACCCCCTCACCTGTTGCCCCCGAGGGAATCCTGCAGCAGGCGGGTGAGCTTGGAGTCACGGTAGGGCACGTGCACGACCTTCTTGCTCTGGTCTCCGAGGGCACTGATGACATTTCCCAAGGCCAGCTACCAACACAGAGGGAAGCCCCCCCAGATTCAGCCCTGGCTGAGGATACAGCTGCCAGGCAGCCAGCACGTGAGGCCTGGGGCACACATGGCAACATAAGTTTGGGTTGCACAAGGGGCAGGCACGGGGCTTCCCTTAGCCTGGGCTGTGCCTCTCTCCCCTGCTGCCCCGAGAAGCAGCAGCAAGCCCCAGGGTGGGTTTTTTAGCTCTGATTAGCAGATCTCACCCTCTTGGGACCTGCACCATCGTGCCCAGCTGCACCCCTCCCCACAGCACACGTCTCCTCTGGCAGCAGAGCTGTGCTCTCACCACTGGCACCGTGCGTGTTCCTGCCATCGGGCACGGGCAGCACAAACCCCAGCCAAGACAGCAGCACCCCAACAGCCCAGGGCAGCTCTGAGCAAAACCCAGAAGTGTCACAGGCCTCCCCTGGCAGGCCTTGCCCTGTCACTGCCCCTTCCCAGCACAGCCTGGAGCCATACCAGCCCGCAGTTGATGGAGATCCCTTCCTTTGCCCTCTCGCCAGTGGCACCCGTCCGCTTCAGCCTCTCCGAGCCGGCCAGGTCCACAAAGTGAAACTTGGCTGTCAAGGTCTCGTACTCAGCAGCAGGTTGGGATCCATCCAGAAGGCTGCTCACCTCCCCGTTCACCTGCAGCCAGGGACACACCAAGGGTCACCACCCCACACCGGAGCAGGCAGCAGAAGCTCCCTTGGCTTCACTCAGATGTCAGCCAGAGCCTGAGCGTTCCCCCTCTGTATCCAGCCCCTCAGAGGTGGGGACAGGATCCCAAGAGCAGCTTGCTCTGAGCCATCCTGCCTTGGATTGGCTCACCCTCAGCTCCCATTAAATCCTAATGCTGGCCATGACTGGAGAGAAGACACAAAAATCCCTGCTTCTCTTCGCCAGACTTGAAACCCTCTCTCCTTCCCAAGGGAACTTCATGCAACACCTGGGTATGGAACCCAGGAACAGCCTGGCCACGAGGCAGGACCACATCTCACCAGCTCTGGGCGGGCACACACTCTGGTCTGGCACAGGTGAATGGTGAAGATGGCATGGGACCGGGAGCTCTGCACGTTCATCTGGGTGCTGGCGGTGGTGCGGGAAAGAGCTCCTTGTTTTAGGCACTGGATCAGCTACAACAACACCAGGCAGGGAAGGAAACCTTAAAGCACCCTTCTGAGGAGTCAGCACAGACTCTGTGCAGCTCAGTGGGCACACTGACCTTCTCCAGAACACCCCCAGGACTGCACCATCCCATCCTGGGAGAGACCTCCCCACACTGTGCTGGCTCCAAGCAGCAGAGCCCCGGCCAGAGGCACCCAGCTGCCACCCCTGCTCTGTGCCTGCCCCCCTGCACCCACCTCATCCTGAGAGCTGATGAGGCGTGACGTGACCCCCGTGGTGTAGATGCTCCCACTGGCATCCTCGTGGATTTTGATGTTGGATTTGCGGTGCCGTGCGTCAGGGTCGCGGGTGCTGTCAAACAGGTCCAGGATCTCCTCGTTGTAGAGCTGAGCAGGGCAGCGTGGGGTCAGCAGAGGAAGCACGAGGCTGCTCAAGCCTGGCACTGGCAGGCGCTGCCCTCTGGCACCCCTGCTGCCACAGCCCCACAGCTGGGGATGGTCGTGTGTGCTCACAGCCATCTGCGAGGCTGAGCAGGGAGCTGGGGAGGTGCAGGTGCAGGGGAGGAGGCACAAGCACGTGCGTGCAGAGAGGAGATGGTGCACAGAATCATGGACTCCTTCAGGCTGGAAAAGCCCTCTAAGATCATTGAGTCCACCCATGCCCCCAGCACTGCCATGGTCACCACTAAACCATGTCCCCAGGTACCACATCCACACATCTTCTGAACACTGCCAGGGATGGTGACTCCAACTCTGCCCTGGGTGGCTGTGCCAGGGCCTGACCACCCTTTTGGTGCAGAAACCTCCCCTAGTATCCAATCTGGAGCTCCCCTGGAACAACTTGAGGCCTTGTTTCCACTTGTCCTGTCCCTTGTCCCCTGGGAGCAGAGCTCAACCCTCATCTGGCCCCACCCTCCTGTGAGGGAGTTGTAGACAGAAGGTCTCCCTGAGCCTCTTCTTCTCCAGGCTGAGCCCCCAGTTCCCTTAGCCATTCCTCACCAGACTGGTGCTCCAGAACCTGCCATGCAAAGCTCCGAGCTGCAGTCTGGGTTGGTTTGCACTGCCTAACCCTGTCCAGTCCCAGGCCCACACAGGCAGCTCCACTCAGCAGACACCCAGGAGCCACAGACCCCTCTGACCTTCCTGCCTCACCTGGCCACAGGAGCCAGTGAAACCCCACTCTCATCACAGCTCCTTGAAGTCATCTGTCAGGTGGAAAGGGGATAAGGGGGACCAGGGAGTGCTGAACAAGCAGGAAAACCCTGCTGCCCCAGAGCTGACTCCATCCTCACCCTAACTCTGCAGCATCTCCTCTCAGCCGGGGGTGGAGGGACACCCCTGCCCATCTGTCCCCCCACTACCACCATTCATTGTCACCCTCTTGCATCCCCATCCCAGGGCAGGGCACTGGGTCACTGAGGATTGCAGGTTCCTGGCCAGCACAACAGA
The DNA here is from genome assembly GCA_013400515.1 of Erpornis zantholeuca. Taxonomy (NCBI): domain Eukaryota; kingdom Metazoa; phylum Chordata; class Aves; order Passeriformes; family Timaliidae; genus Erpornis; species Erpornis zantholeuca. The sequence continues at coordinate 512,766 of VZTN01037885.1, forward strand.
TCAGGCTAATCCGTCCCTGGCTGCCCCAGGTGCCACCAGGCTCCTCGAAGGTTTAAACCTCCCAGAGCCTGCTCCCAGGAGCAGAGTCACAAGACAGGGATCAGCCAGAACAAGTCCTGTGGCCCTGCCAGGACAGCAGAGTTGGTGAGCAGTGCCTGATGTGGCCATGTGCCGCTTTATCCATGCAGGACTTCAGGACAGGCAGGAAATTGTCCCCATTTCCATCCCAGCACACAGGATCCCTAAGGAGAAGCCCCACGAGGTGAGGACAACTGAGAAGGCAACCAGGAGCTTGGACAGGCCCAGTGATGGGAATGGGAGGACACAACAGCACCACAGGAGCTCACAAGGGCTCTGCAGATGGAGATGTAAGTGGGAAGGATTTCCCCAGCAAGGAGGTGACTTCGGGCCCTCTCCAAGCCATCGGCATCTGAAGACACCCGGATGTGATGGCCAAAAAAGCCACCTGGAGGCAACATCACAGCACAGGGTCCTTCCCTGCCCATCTCCTCTGGGTGCATCCCAGCTCACAACCTCAACCAGATGGAGCTTGCTGCCTTTGGGAGCTCAGCTTTGCTCAACACCACCCTGTGCTTTCTCACTGGGGCCTTCAGCCAGTTCCCACCTGCACCTCTTTGCTCTTTCAGCCCAGGAACAACCCCCAGGAAAAACACTGCCAACACATGAGGTCCATGGACTTCCTGTGACCAACTTCTCCAGGGAATGAAGCAGTTAATAGAAGAGGCTTATGAACAGGAGAAGCCAGGACAGAGGCAGGAGAGGGTGCCCTCTCAAGGTCAAAGATGCAACAAAGGACATGGAAAGTAGCACAGTCCTTCCTCAACCCCCCTAAGAGCAGCACTTTCTCCTCTCCCTGTTTCACTGGGAACTCTGGTCCAAGGTAGCAGCTATCCTGTTCAAACAAGGGGAACACAGCCCAGAGCCCCTGGATCACCAGGGGACCAAGCCATAGGACCCTCCCCCATGGTGGGAGCTCCCTCCACCCAGTTTGAGGCCAACAACATCGAGGTGCTTCGAATCTCCACTGCACCAGCACGCATCCCCAGCCCCATGCCTGTCCAGCTCTGTCGGGAAGCACTCAGGGCATGGAGATCTCGAGGAGCCCAAGGCCTGGGAGGGGAGCAAGGACGGGGCAGGGCCACGGTGTCCCCCAGCCCTCCCAGCACCCACCTCCAGGAACTGGGCGCTGACTTTGAACTCGGGCGCTGCCACGCCCTGGCTCTGTGCCGCTCGCTTGCGCTCCTCGATGCCGCTGAAGAGGTGGCTGATGGCCCGCGGGATGATGCCCTGCTCCTCCTCGGAGATGCTCACATCGAAGCCGGTGCCCATGGTGTACGTCTTCCCCGCGCCAGTCTGCGCAGAGACAGAGAGGGGGCAGCTGGCTGGGCCCTGCCAGGCTCAGCTCTGCCCCGTGCACCCCACATTCTCCCCCTGCTGCTTCAGGCTCCCCAGACAGGCTCCTTGCTGAGCCACCCCAGCAACATCAACACCCACACTCCCAGTCCCAGCCCTGCCTCCCCCTCTTCCCACCCAAGGCCACCCCTGCTCCCAGCTCTCACCCAACCTGGGACAACCCTGTTCTCTCCTTACCCAGGATCTCACACACCCTCCACCTTCCTTAACCGCTGCAGGTGCCCTCCCAGTACCCCCAGTGCTTCTGGAGAGCCCAACACTGGGGGCAGAGCCCTCAGGGCGGGCAGGGCCTGTACCTGCCCGTAGGCCAGCACCGTGGCATTGTAGCCCTCGAAGCAGCCCTCGATGAGCTTCCCCATACAGGTCGTGTAGATCCGCTCCTGCCATGTGTCCAGGTCGAAGACAAAGTCGTAGGTGAAGGCCTTGTCCTTGCCCAGCAGCACCTGGGGCTCGCCAGGTGTCACCGAGGTACAGATGTGGCATCCCTCTATCTTCTCTTTGGGCAGCTGCGGACGGATCCTGCGGGAAGAGAAGCAGGCTGAGGGCAGCCCAGTCCTGGGGGACACCAGCCTGGGCCTGGGGATGTGAGCACAGCTCATGCTGGGTGCCATGTCCTGGAGTGTGCCTAGCCCAGCACAACCAGAGGGAAAAGACTGTTCCTCACTGCTCTGCAGTGGCACAGCCTCACCCTGAGGGCTGTGCGCAGTTTTGGGCTCCACAGTATAAGAAGGACATGGAGGTATTAGGGAGTGTCCAAAGGAGGGACAGGAGAATGGTGAAGGGCCTTGAGGAGCCATATGAGAAGCAGTTGAAGTCACTTGGCTTGTTCAGACTGGACAAAAGCAGCCTGAGGTCAGGCCTTATCGAGGTCTGCAGCTTCCCCACCAGGGGCAGCTCTGATCTCTGCTCTCTGTGACAGTGACAGGACCCAGGGAACAGCTGGAGCTGTGCCAGGGGAGAGTTAGGCTGGATGTTAGGAAAAGGTTCTCGTCCCAGAGGGTGCTGGGCACTGCCCAGGCTCCCCAGGGAATGGGCACAGCCCCGAGGCTGCCAGAGCTCCAGGAGTGTTTGGACAGTGCTCTCAGGCACAGAGTGGGGTTGTTGGGGTGTCTGTGCAGGGCCAGGAGCTGCAGTCCTTGTGCATCCCTTCCAGTTCAGGGCATTCTCCAATCCCTGCTAGAAACGTGGCTCATGCAGGCAGGGCACAGGCAGCACCTCTGCCCATACAGGGCAGGGGATGCCTCAGCTCCTGCAGCCAGCCATAACCCTGACCTGTTTGTGGCTGAGAACAGAGCTTGGCACATCCCAGGAGTACCACCAGCCACCCCCAGGACTGAGGTGACAGGCAGGGCTAGGCACAGAGCTGGTAGTGACACACAGCCTGCACCCAAAACTGCCCCCAGACCATCAGCACAGGCCAGGCAGCCCCCACATCTGCAGGGGCTCATTCACCCCAGTGCCCCCAGCAGGGCTGGGCACAGACACAGCCATGGCATGGGAGCAGGGCTGGGCACAGACAGGGCCATGGCATGGGAGCAGAGCTGGGCACAGACAGGGCCATGGCATGGGAGCAGGGCTGGGCACAGACAGGGCCATGGCATGGGAGCAGGGCTGGGGCACAGACAGGGCTGGGGCACAGACATGGCCATGGAATTGAAGCAGGGCTGGAGCACAGACAGGGCTGGCACAGACAGGGCTAGCACAGACACGGCCATGGCATGGAAGCAGGGCTGGGGCATAGACATGGCCATGGAATTGAAGCAGGGCTGGGGCACAGACACAGCCATGGCATGGGAGCAGGGCTGGGCACAGACACAGCCATGGCATGGGAGCAGAGCTGGGCACAGACACAGCCATGGCATGGGAGCAGAGCTGGGCACAGACACAGCCATGGCATGGGAGCAG
>VZTN01037885.1:517346-530206 GCA_013400515.1 Erpornis zantholeuca
GCTGGGCACAGACACAGCCATGGCATGGGAGCAGGGCTGGGCACAGACACAGCCATGGCATGGGAGCAGGGCTGGGCACAGACACAGCCATGGCATGGGAGCAGCCCTGCCCAGGACCAGGCCGCAGCCAGGCCGCAGCCCAGCCCCGCTCGCTGCCGGTGCAGACACATCAAACCCCAGCTACAAAGGCTTGAAATGCAAAATGCAAAACCACGACAAGACAGTCCCCAGCATTTGAACCAAACCCCCGCCCAGCCCAAGAGCTGTCCCGAGCTGTGGACTCGATGATGATGCTGGGACCACGACGGGCGAGGCTGCACTGGGCAGAGAGCACACCTCACCCATCACATCCCACCCACTGCACTCAGCCCCTGCCCCAGAATGTGGGAGCAGGCCCTGCACTGACACTGCTCCTCGTCAGGGCTGCCGGTGGATGCGCCGGCTGCAGGAAGCTGGGGGCTCCCAGGGGACTCATGGAGAAAGGAGTTCGGAGCCAAGCGCCATGCAAATAGCTCTCATTAGCGCTAACGACTGCACAGCTCCCGTCCCCGGGTGCTCCATAAACACAGCTATTAATTCCTTCAAACCACATCCCTGGCAAGCCACATGGAGACCTGAGCAGTCGCTGTGTGGATTGGGACTCAGAATCATGGAATCTCCTGAGTTGGAAGGGATGCACAGGGATCACGGAGCCCAAACCCTGGCCCTGCACAGACACCCCAACAATCCCACCCTGGGCATCCCTGGCAGTGCTGTCCAAACACTCCTGGAGCTCTGGCAGCCTCGGGGCCGTGCCCATTCCCTGGGGAGCCTGGCAGTGCCCAGCACCTCTGGGGGAAAGAACTTTTCCCTGATACCCAACCTGAACTCCCCTGACACAGTCCATGCTGGAGTCACCACTCCTCACCCACCCAGCCGGCAGAGCCCAGGAAGGCCAAAGCCCTGGGCTGTGTTTGGGGGCACAGGGTGTCCGTGGCAGGGCAAGCAGTGCCCAGGCACCCCCTGCACCCCTCACCCCATGCAGCAGATGCATGGGAACAGCTCTGTGCCTCTGTGGATATATTTAGCTCAGCAGCCACAATAAAAAGCAGCCTCTGATGTGCTCAGTCCCAGACTCGTTCCTGTCGCCTTCCCAGGGTTCCACCCTCCTCCAGCAAAATTATCCCTGATTTTAATTACTTTTGGAACAAGATGATGTGCTTCCCCTGTCCCCACCCTAGACATGCACAGGGACTGCGGCCCCAGGGAATGGGCAGAGGAACCAACTGGAGCCACGATGCGTTTGGGAATTATTTTTCCTCTCAGGAAAAACTAGAGCAGGTTTTCAGCAAAATATTTGTCTCTCCACTCCCCCTCCGCTCCCCGCAGGGGACTAAATACCTGCAAGGAGGGTGTGCAACAGCAAGAGTAGCAAGGCTGGAGGGGTGTGCACACACGAATTTTCCACAGGACATTTAGGAACCCACTTTGAGCCTGGCCACGCTGGGTGCTCCAGTGTCCATACACCAACATCTGCCCCACTCCCATTCCCCAAAGCTCAGTGCCCAGCCAGCTCCAAGCACCCAAGAGGCCCAGCCAGGGGACCTGTGGGGCTGGAGAGGACCCATGTGCCAGTCCCCAGTGTGCTCCCCCATGCCATCCTGTCCTGCCTCCCCAGCACGAGAGACACGAGTGATGCAAGAATCCTCTGAGGAGGTCCTGCTCTTCAGGCAACTGAGCAAGCATCACCCAGGGATGTCCCCAGGAGCTGCTGCCAGCTGGTGGACAAACACTACAGACTGCTATGAGAGTGGGATGAGTGGAGCAAGAGGGCAAGGATGGGCACCAGCTGCCAAAACTCATGTGGGAAAGCACGGAGACATCATGAAGCATTATGGGGGTCTTATGTGGCCACCAGGAGACATCTCAGAGGGTTTCTCTAGGCCAGTGCCACTGCTCCTTCTGCTCCCCAGTGTGCAACTGCCCCAGCTCTCCTGCACCAGTGTCCCCTCAGGGAGCCCACCAGGCTGGGTACTGGGCAACACGAGACCCTGGCTGGGTTAGGGAGGTGTTCACATGTAGCTCCAAGTCATGCCCAGGCACCATGACACCTCCTCCAAACATGGAATCATGGAATTGTTCAGGCTGGTAATACCCTCTAAAATCACCCAGTCCAACCATTCCCCCAGCACTGCCATGGTCACCACTAACCCCTGTCCCCAATGCCACATCCACATGTTTTGAACACTCTCAGGGGTGGCAACTCCACCACTGCCACCACAGATTCCAAATATTCAACCTAAACCTCCCCAGGACAAGCTGAGGTTGTTTCCTCTTGTCTTGTCACTTTTTATCTGAGAGCAGAGCCCGACCTCCCCTGGCTGCCCCCTCCTGTCAGGGAGTTGTGCAGAGCCACAAGGTCCCCCCTGAGCCTCCTTTTCTCCAGGCTGAGCTCCTTTCCCAGCTCCCTCAGTCCCTCCTGGTGCTCCAGACCCTTCCCCAGCCCCATTTCCTTTCTCTGGACACACTCCAGCTCCTCAATGTCTTTCTTGTGAGGGATCCAAGACTGCCCTCAGGACTGGAGGTGCCTCAGCGGTGCCCAGCTCAGAGGGATGGGTACTGCCCTGGCCCTAAGGGTGGTACAAGCCAGGTCACCTTCTTGCCCATCTGGGCACACCTGGGCTCACGTTCAGCCACTGCTGACCAGCATCCCCCAGGTCTTTTCCAGCCAAACATGACCATCACCTACAGAGCCAGCCCAGGCTCTCTCCTTGGCCCTGTTCTCAGCCCCTGCTGCTAACACTGGGAGAGGCTGCAGTGCTTGCCATCCTCTGCCTGAGCTTCTCGTTCTCCAATAGAGATGAGCAACTTTGGTGGCCATGAAGTCACCACCTGAGTGTGTTCTGGCACTCCCTGTCCTTACCACTACCAAAAAATATCCTGGCCACGTGCTGTCTGTCCAGAAGAACCCATAGGTCCAGAAGAACCGGGGGTGATGCTGTCAGGGTCAAACCTGCGGGTACTGGAGATGCTCCCAGCCAACCTGCTGCACACCTGGTCATGGGCCACCAGCCCTGAGGACAGCTTGTGCCAACCAATGGGACCCACTGATGCCTTAGGTTTTAACCTTTACACTTTTCCAACCCTGCCCTGCCCAGTGTCACTCTGCAGTTCCCTGGAGCTCGTTCAGTGCTGTTCTCTCATGCTCACACACACACAACAAAGCCTCTCTAGCTCTCCAAGGACACCCAGACCCTCCTAGGCCCAACAACTGCAAACCACAATCTTGGCAAGAGGGGGGCAAGCTTGGGCAAATTCCATCCTTGCCTGGCTTCTGCTTGGGGAATTGATGCTGAGATCCAAGTGGGAAGAACTCGGGAGCTGTCCTTGCCCATGTTGGGATGCACTGAGGCAGGAGCCTCTGGAGCCCAGAGTGTACCTCTGAAGGCCTTTCCAATCAATCCCTCCTTTATTCCTTGATTCCTGCCTGCTCTCTGTTTCTAGGGAGCTATTTAAGGCATCAACGCAACACATTGGGGTGCCCTGGCCTACAGGACTGGGACACCCACCGAGAGCCTTGTTGCCCTCCTGAGAGCCCATGGCACAGGCTCCTGTGGTTATGTGACACTTAGGAACCTCCCTGCCAAGCACAGCCAAAATAAACCAGCAGTTCACCAGCAGGATGCTGCCTTCCACCCTCCAGCGTGGCAGGAGTGACCCGAGCCCCAGCTCTCCCAGCCAGCCCCACACTGGCACTGGTGAGCAGCCCTGCCCAAAGCTGGCACAGGGAGGATACTGAGGGTATCCTGAGGCCAGCAGGGTGCTCAGTGCTCATCTCCCTCCCTCCCACGGGAACACACCAGCCTCAGCACAAGCAGCACCCCAGGAAGGAGAGAGCCAGCAAGACCTCAGCCACACCAACCACCACCCCCTCAGCTCCCAGCGAAGGGACAGTGACAAGGAATGGAGAGCCAGGACAGAGCTGCACACTCCCAGCCAAATGCTCCTGCCAAGAAAACCTTCCCAGGCACCCTGTACCCCAGGCAGGAGGTGGATGGATGAACACACAGAGGAGCAGGCAGGGGTTGCAGAACATCCCTCCCTGGCCGGCAGCTCCCGCTGGGCATCGCAGCAGGAGCCTGATCCAGCATCAGCATCCACAGCCTCCAGCACGAGCTGTGCCCTGCGTGCCAGGAGAGCTGCAGCCACGCAGGGACACACACAAAGGGGACCTCGGCTGGAGCGTCTCCATCGCTCCCCTTCCCATCCCTGCCAGGCTGGCAGGCTCTGAAAGCGCTGTCTCCATGGCTGAGCTGCCAGGGACACCGAGCATCTGGGAAGAGGGCGGGGAGCGGGTCCTGCACCCCGAGGGGCAGGAGCTGAGGGGCAGGAGCTTCGGCGGGCACAAAGGGTGAGCTGTTCTGCACTGCTGCCCCATGCCAGGCCTGGGGGAGTGGAGGAGGGGCTGGGAGCCAAGCGCCAGGTGGGCACTGTGAGGCAGCTCCACAGGCAAGGTCAAAGCAGGCACAGCTTGCCTGCCCATCCCAGCATCTCAAGCCCTACAAGAGGCCAGGGGATGGGGGTGACCACACAGTGTCTGCAGTGCAGGGCTGCACACACCACTGGCACCACCAGCCTCCTGTACTCCAAAGGGAGGCTGTCTCCTTGCACAGGAGGGCACAGTTTGGCTGACGTGGACTGCGGGGTTCATGTCCTCCTCACCCAGCTGTCTCAGCTTCCTGTCTCCCAGCCCACCACCACGGCAGCCCCAAGGGGCTCAGAGCATCCTTTGGCCCCAGCACTTTGCCAAAGCCACAGCAGCACACTCCCACAGCCCTCCAGCACGGAGCCAGAGCCACAATAGCCCCACCAAACTGCCTGTGGGCACCGGCCAGGCCACACCACCCTGCTGGGACACAGCTGCCATGGCATAGGGGCAGAGAGACCCAAACCCATTACCCAGGATCACTCACAACATGTGTGTTCCAGGGAGCCTGAGCACACACACCCTCCAACATTTCCCAGCGCTGTCAGGGGGCTGTAGGGCTCACACACTGAGGGGGTCACAAAGAGCTCCTGTCCCTCCACAAGCTGCCTGCAGACCCTACAAAGAGCTGTTCCTCTTCACTCCCAAGGAGGCTGCCCAGCCAGGAAGGGCTGGTTGCCCAGGGAGCAGAGCCAGAGAGCTGCAGAGTGACGGGTGGAAGAGCTCCACGGGATTTTCCCTCTCTGTGCCAGGCCCCAGACACTCATGGCCACGACCTCTATGTCCACCTTGCCTGCAGAGGGGCAAGGCTGGAGAGGCATTGCCCCTCACCCAGCCACAGGCATCAGCCACCTTGGGCTGGCAGAGGCTGGAGCTGGCAGACCCCAGCAGGGGCACGGCCCAGCTCCGTGAGCCTGTCAGGACAGGTGGGCTGGGCAAGCCCAGGCAGCACCTGGCTCTTCTCCCCACACTGCCTGCACTCGTTCTGCTCCCATCTCTGTTCCCACATCACCTGTGTTCACCTCGTTTCCCACAGCATCTGCATTCACTCCATTTCCCTTCCCCACAGGGCCCCCCATTCACCCCACTCCCATCCCCACAGGACCCTGCATTCACCCCATTTCCCTTCCCCACAGGGCCCCCCATTCACCCCACTCCCATCCCCACAGGACCCTGCATTCACCGCATTTCCCTTCCCCACAGGACCCCCCATTCACCCCACTCCCATCCCCNGACCCTGCATTCACCCCACTCCCATCCCCACAGGGCCCCCCATTCACCCCACTCCCATCCCCACATCCCCTCTGCTTGCCCCGCTCCCATCCCCACTCCTCCCATGGCCCCATTTCTGCTCCCCGTGTCCCCAGCTCCCTCCAGCTTTCCTGGGTTAGAGCTGCAGCAGCAGCAGCAGCTGCCCCACAGCTCAGCCCTGCCCCACAGCCCACCCTGCACACAGACCCCCACCCACCTCACTCTCCTCTGCTCCAAGCCTGCCCTCCAGGCTTTGCTGCTGCCCTGTGTTCCCACCAAGCAGCCCAGGTCAGCCAGGAGGAGCAACTCTCACATCCCCCAATGCTCTCCCCGGACATCTCCCAGGTCTTGGACAGCCCAGGCATCTCAGACCCAGCAGGTGAGGTGGGCTGTGGGCTGTGGGCTGTGGGGTGCAGCATGGCGCTGTGGGGAGCACTCAGCTTGGCCGAGCAGCTCCCCAGGGCAGGATGAGAACAAAGTGCTCCAGGTTCTCCCACACCTCCACAAGTATGGATGGGGCTGCCTGCCCTCACCAGTGGCTCCTCAGGCCCAGATCCCATGGGGGAATTTGCCCCTTTGCCTGGGGAAGGATCTCCCAGCCCCATTCCCCCTGAGCATGGAGACCCTGGGGAGGGCTGGCTGCCACGGGCTGGCTCTCTGCACACAGGTTATATTGGACACAAACCAAGACAAAGTTCAGCATTTAATTACCACGGCAGGGAAGTGCCTCAGCAATCAGAGAAAATTGAATCAGGCTCCCCGGAGACTGCCAGGTCTGGTCAGCAAACGGTCCAATTAAGAGATATAGCCAGGCACCTCCCAGCAGAAGCAAGCACAGCACAGAGCCCCCCGTGCCCCTGTGCCCCCACCAAACCCTGCCGAGGCAGGGGGTGCCACAGCCAGCACAACCAGATCAGCACCGGGGCAAGGCAGAGCTCCTGGGCAGCCTGGGGACACCCCACAGAGCTGGGGGAACGTGGAGGCTCACTGGGCACAGCTCAAAGGGGAGACATGCCTCCACACCACATCCATCCCCCGAGGGAGCCACCCCAATACCACCCAGCCTGCTCCCCTGCAGGGCAAGCCCCACTGCCTTGGACGCCAGAGCCTCCCGGGCTCCCCCTAATCCTACCACTCCAGACTTTCCCAGGCTTAGGGAAACCTTTAAATCAGGCCCCGGCAGGCAGCATGTGCTGCTCATTAGCTCTGGCAGGAGCACGAGGCTCTGAGCTGCACCATCTGCTGTGTGCTGAGCCCATCGTGGCACAGGGATGAGGGACGTGCTGCCTGCACAGGCCAGCGCTGGGGACACCGGGCAGGGACCAGCAAGGCCCAGGGGATGCTCGGGATCGTGCTCTGCCCAACCCAGGAGCCAAACCCTGGACTCCACCTTCACCCCTGCCAGTGACTGGTGATGCCTTCAGCTGTGCCTGGGAGCTGCCCCAGGGGAGCAGCACGAGGATGTTTGCCAACAACAGACCCAGGACAGTCGTCTGTAAAGGGGTGCAGTGTCACGAGTGTGGGAAACACACGTGTGACAGCACACACGATGTGACACGTGCCCCAGGAGGGCCCCCACTCCCCTCCAGCCGTGCAGGAACAGCCCCAAAACCACTGGCTCAGCAGCAGTATCAGCAATTAATAGGGAGTTAAAAGGAAACCATTGTTCACCAGTAGACCCTGGGCCTGACGGGCCATCAGCCTGATCCTGCGAAGCACAGACATCCCACAGGTCTGATGGAGACACATGGACACACTTCCCCACCACCCAACTCTGCGCCCCAGTACCGAGGCTTCCATTTCTTCCCAAGTCAGTGAATCACATCCACAGGATCTCTCCCTTTCCCAGGCGCCCCTGCAGGGTCCCCATGTCCCACTTCCACCCCAGTACCAGTATGGGGTGCCCATCCTGGAGATCAGGTTTCCCTAGAGCCAGCACGCTGGCAGCCCCCAGCGCACTCCGATTGCCACTGGGAAACAACAACCTGACCCTGGCAGAGGATACACCAGTCCTGGAACACCAGAGCAAACCTGCCCACAAGACACAGGAGCAGGTGGCACAAGAGTTGCCTCTCCAGCCTCTCCCCAAAATCCAAATAAATGCCAAGCCCTTGCTCAGCAGGATGGGGGATGCTGTGAAGTACCCAGGAGCAAACCCAGTCCCTCATCTGGGCAAGGAACAAGGAATGTTTTAACCTAATTTCTCGCTCAGGCAGGTGCAGCCTGAGATAATGGAGGAGCAGAGACCTCAGCACCACGGACCCAGAGACCCTCTCCCCCACGGACGGGCTGGGCTGTGCTTTCCAGCCCCACAACACTGGCCCAGGGAACTCAGTGCTTGAAGGCTAGAGGAAGAGGAGAAGCAGCAGTTCAGCTCCCTGCCAGCATCAGAGACCAGAGCAGGAATGGAGGCACCTCACTCTGCCAAAGCCAGGCGTGGGCAGTGGGCAGGGAGGTGTCCACAGCCCCACACAGCTCCACGGGGCAGGGGGAACATGGCTGGGGAGTGTGGCACCATGGCTCCACTACAGCAAGCTGTGCCAAGGAATCGTCCCCACCCACATCAGGCTCCAAGGAGCTGCAGAGCAGGGAAAGGGATTGCACTGGAATCCCCAAGTCCTCGGGCTCAGCTCTGAACCCTCACTTGGAAAAGGAGGCAATGGCTGCAGGGCATGCACATGGAGAGGGCAGAGGGGCAGATTCCAGGCAAGGCGAGGCAGCCTCCACCCACAGAGCAGTGCGGTGCCACCGGGGGGGACACAAACACCTACCAGGGCAGCACTGGACCGGCTCCTGCTCTGCCCAGAGAGGGAAGGGGTGGCAGGCACATGGCCCATCACTGTCCCTTCCACCAAGCCAAAGTAAACCCCATCGGTAACTGAGCAGGGCACAGTCACCCCTTGCAGACTGATCTCCTGCAGCAGATCCCAGCGGCAGCTGCCCTCACAATCCACCACATCCCAAATCTGCCGGCTGTTTAACCAGTGGCATGGAGTGTTTTGACAGCCTCCAGCAGGAAATAGCCCTGTGGGACCACCGGGGCCAGCCCCCACCCCCAGCAGGAACAGCAGTACAGCCACTGGCCAGGGCTGGCTCCGTGGTTCACATCGGGCTCAGCGGGGATATCGCCTTCCCTCTCCCGGGGCCAGGAGCCATGTTCCTGACAGCTTTGTTTGGGGCTTCATCTGCAATTTTCTCCTGCCTCCGATTTCACTGCTGAGGCAGCAGCTGGCTCCGTCCTCCGGCTGATCCTTGGGAGGCCCTGGCCTCTCAAGCTCCCGAGGCTCCAGGGTGCTCAGTTCAATCCCCTGCCGATGGGTGATGTGTGCAGGCACCAGAACCCTCCTCAAGCAGCTCTGCTGCGGGCGCTGGCACATCCGGCGGGACCGCGGGGCGCAGCCCTGCTCCCTCCTCGCACCGTCCCCATCCCCTTTCTGACATTTCCGCTGTAAAAGCCTATCGAGCGCCTGATTGAAGCCAGGCACAGAGCCCCCTGCATCCACACACCTGGGCTCAGCAGTGCCCCAGGGTCTGGCGAGTCCCTGCCCACCGTGGCATGGAGTGTTGGGCATCCCCGACACGTCCCCCCGCTCTCGGAACACGCAGTCACAGCAGGCTGGGAACCCACAAAGCGAAAGCAAAGAGCAGCAGCTCGTCCGGGTGGGTTCAGCCCAGCAGTAAAACAGTCACAGGACGGGGCAGGGGCCGCTGCCAGGGCTGAGTTGCCCTCAGTAGGTGCAAAGAGTGGAGAGAGAGGGGCTGGGGTGCCCGCAGCGGTGGTCTGCCAGCCCAGCACCCTGAGGATACAGCAGGGATCCTCCTGAGATCCTTTCCTTCCGGGGATCAGGGCTGCCCCCTGACCCTGCAGACGGGAGACAGAGCACCCCAGGGCTGTGCCCAACACCAGGATGGACCCCTCCCCTCCCCCCTTCCTCTACCCCTCCCCCTCCAGGAGACAGTCACATCCCATGCCTTGGGGTAGAATTGATTGCCTTATCTCTCCCTGCTCGGCCCCGTGACAGCTGAGCAAAGCCAGCCCAACACCAGCCAGAGCTGACAGGAGACAGTGCCCCCCCAGAACCACACAAAGGGGGTCCAAGCTGCAGCAGCGGCAGGTGATGGTGGGCAGCAGGTAGCAGGGCTGTACCCCCTCCTCTCCCCACGGGAGCCCTTGGGCAGCACAGACACTGGCACGAGTTGGGTTCCCACCACCTTTCCAGCTGGACCCAAATCCATCCCAGAGGAGCTGATGTGGAAGGGCTACTTCACTTCCTCGGAGACTGACCCCAGCTGCTTCCAAACACTTTGGATTCGCAGAAAGCATCCCAGCAGGCAGAGAGCCCCAGCCCTGTAGGACCCTGGCAGGGCTGGAGTCCAGCTGATCCCATCACCAGGCCTTGGGCAGCTCAGTCACTCGGCCGAAGCACCCCCAAGGGTGCACGATGATGAGGGCAGGGGGGACTCCGAGGAGGAGCTGGGAGTCACCCCCTAGGCACAAGCCAACAAGGGGCTGTTGGTGTGGACCACAGAGCATCGCAGCAGGGGCGTCCGCGAGAGCAGCAGAGCACTGGAGGTTGCAGAGTTTAAATAAACTTGAAATACGACTCAACTTCCTTCCCCAATTTCACAGGCTCCGTTTCCTGCGTCTCCGCAGCAGGCCAGGCACACTCAGTGCCAGGGGCAGCTCTGGCACGGGGGATGCCTCTCTCCGATGAGCCAGCCAGTCTGGAGGTGCCCTTGGGGAGCAGCTCCGCAGCCAGCCAGGCCACTCAGGCCTCCAGCCAAGGAGTTTAATGGCTCCTGGGGTCAATACATGCCATCAGCCCTTCCTGACACTGCAAAACTACTGCGCTGAGCTCTGCTTCCTGCGACCAGCACAGCGAGTCTCCCTCCCTGGCTCACTGTGGGAGCTGGCAGCACCTGTCTGCAGTCCTGGAGGGGGCTCTGGGGAGAGGGGCTGCCGAGCCTCAAGGCACAAACCTACAGTTTCTGCCCCAAGCCCCAAACCAAGGCTGCGCTCCTAGACAGAGGGCAGGAGTGGGGAGCTGCTGTGCCAGCTGCATTGCTTGAAGGTCACCTCCAAGAAGGAAGCAGCGGCTGCTGTCTGAGGAGGGGTGGCCCCCAGGCCCTGCTCAGCACCACCGTGGCAGGATGCAGCTTCCTGCGGCACCAGCTCGGCCCTGCCGGTCCCTCCCCGCCCATGGAGCCACGAGTCACACTTGAGGGTAAGGGACAAGCAAAGGCAGACCCTGCTGGCAGGGAGGGCGAGAGCCAGGGCAGGATCCAGCCCTGCCCTCGCAGACAGTGCAGGTCTGAACTGCAGGTACAAGGTACAGGAAGAAAACAGCCCCTGGGCCAGGAGGAGCTGCTGGGCCTGCATTTCCTTCTGCTGACAGCAGCGCTGCCGCAGGTATCAGCCATTTCCCTCCCAGCACACAGGAAGCCTAAATAATGTCCCTGCACCAGCATCGGGGCTCAGCACCAGGGTTCTTTGGAGCCCAGTGCAGATGGGGCAGACGAGGGCCTTGAGGAGAAGATGGGAACCTGTGAGGCTGAGGGTGAAACACCACAGCATCGCTCCTGCCTTCCCCTGCACAGATCCAGCATCTCCATTCAAGTGTCTCTACTCCTCCCATCCTAAGGGCTCTGCAGGACCACAGAGATGGATCCTGGTGGCACCTCTTGACATCACCTGGATCATCCCCAGCTGTTTGACCCCAGCAAACAACAGTGCATCCCACCAACACCACTCAGTGTCCACCAACACTTCCCAGTGTCCTTGGCCCTTCCCCAGGTCCCACCTCACTCCCACCAGCACAGACACAGAGACCCCAAAGAAACAGCACAGCTGGCCCATTCATGTTATTAACAAGGGACAAAAGGGGAGCTTTGATCCATGTCCTCTTGCATCCCAGAAACATTCAATCTCCTCTGTGCTCTGATGGCTGAGAGAGGAGGGATCTGGGGCAGGTTTCCTTCCAGGGTCTTAGAGAATCCTGCAGCCTGGCTGCTCCACCAGCAGGGTGTCACCAGCACTGACAAAGGAAAACCTCGCTCTGTTCCAGGTCCAGGACAGGAGGGAACCCAGCCCCCCGGGGCTGCTGTGGCAGAAAAGGTGGGTGGTCTGCAGGGAGAGCAGTTCAGCCCTTGCACACTCAGCTCAGCATCAGAGCCACCTTCCTGCATGGCGCCGCGACCTGACGGCTTTGTTTTGCAGCCTCCTTGCTCCCAGCCCTGCTCCTTTGTCCTCCCGACTCACCTCCACCACCACATCCCCGCATCTGCCCAGCTCTCACCAGCTGCACCGAGAGGGATGTTGGCTCACTCCCTCAAGGGAGGGGTGGAAGAAGGTTGGACCTCTCCCCCCGCCCCGGTTCCTCACCATGACCACTCCGGCCCCACTGCAATGCTGCACACCCCAGTCAGCTCCCGGCTGCGGTCCCCTACCCCAGCCCCAGCCCCAGCCCTGGACCTCACTGCCGAAAGGGACCTGAGGGATTAGGAGAGCCCAGCAGAAACGACTCCACAGCCGCCATCCCGCAGGGCACCCACCCCGTCTGCAGGATGATGTTAAAAGGCATCATCTCGAAAGAAATGCAGGATGGAGACGGGAAGAGTCTGGCCAGGAGGAAATCTCCACCCCCAGAGTCGGCATTAACTTGGTTCCCGGGTCAGTGTCCTGGCACAGACACTTGGTCTTGGCACAACCCTCCCTGCTCCTGTGCGGGCACCCCAGCAGCAGCCGCAGCAGGGGCTGCCGTCACTCCTGCAGCTCCCCCATCCTTCGCAGCCAAAGCCCGGCCTCGACCCTCGGCCTCTCGAGAGGAGAATGGCAAAAAAATCCCCTCCGGCTGCTGGCAGGGCGAGCGGGCTGGAGGGGCAGGGGGAGCAGGGAGGTGCGGCGGTGCACACACACACACACACACGCGTGCACACGCACACAGCCCTGCACATCCGCGTGCACACGCACACACAGCCCCACACCCACCCGGCTCTCCCTCCATCACTGCCGCTGCACCAGCAGCATCTTTTGTGCTCCCGCTCCGACCAGGCAGGGCGCGGGCAGTGCCCTGCGAGCCCCGCGCAGCCCCCGCAGCCACCAGCCCTAGCCTGCCCGTGCGGGGGCACAGGGGACGGAGCGGGG
>VZTN01037885.1:532670-551716 GCA_013400515.1 Erpornis zantholeuca
CCAGGACACACAGCAGGGCAGGAGTGAGCTCAGTGCTCCTGACAGTGCCACTGGGACTGGGGTCTGATAACCCTTGGGGCTGCCCGAGGCTGTGGTGAGGGTCTGTGCTGAGAACACGGGGCAGGATGGCACAACAGGGCAGTGTCCAGGTGCCAGCACAGCTCTCCAGCGTCCACAGTCTGCACTGTGGGGCTGGGGTCTGCACTGCAGGGCTGGGGTCTGCACTGAGGGGCTGGGGTCTGCACTGTGGGGCTGGGGTCTACAGTGTGGGGCTGGGGTCTGCACTGCGGGGCTGGGGTCTACAGTGTGGGGCTGGGGTCTGCACTGCGGGGCTGGGGTCTACAGTGTGGGGCTGGGGTCTGCACTGCGGGGCTGGAGTCCTCACTGCAGGGCTGGGGTCCTCACTGTGGGGCTGGGGTCTGCAGTGTGGGGCTGGGGTCTGTGCAGCAAAGGGCAGTGCCCACAGAGCCGTGCCCACAGGGCCGTTGGCTCCGTCCTAGGAGCAGGTCTCGGGAGGCTGGTGAGGGAGACACATCCAGAGGCTGTCAGAGAGCAGGACTGGAGAGAGGCCAGCACTGGGGAGCTGAAGGAGTCCCTGTTATGGCTTTCCTGAGTTGCATTCACGTTGCTGGGGCTGATGGCAGCCTGACACAGCCTGGCTCAGCAGGAGAAAGCAGCTTCCAGCAGCTGTGGGACCTACAGGGGCTCCTGGCTCTGCAGGTTAGTGTCAGTGTCAGGGCAAATAGCAGTGGAGTGTGAGGGCAAACTGAGGCACACAGAGGTTTCTCTTGAGGAGTCCAGGCTGTATCCTGGGACAGGGATAGCCAGGACATGCCAGCACTGGTGGCCAACACTTGGTGCTTGAGAGCCAGTGAGGCAGTGCTGTGGCTGGCCCAGAGGCCAGCACGTGCCCCCTGCTCAGGAATCTGGTCCCTTCACCTCAGTAGCACTGTCCCTTCACTTGTGCTCCTCCCAGGGTGCCAGGACCATGGGCCACATGTGCACGGGACTGCATCCTGGGGGAGCTCCTCAGTTCTGCTGGGATGGGCAAGTCCCAAGGCACCATATGCTGGTGCAAAATCATGGGGATGAGTAAGACATGGCCTGCCTGTCTTCCTGCAAGGATGTGAGGAGCTGGCCTTCCTCTTTCTTTGTCCCATGTTTGCACCTGGTCCACGGTGCAGTTCCCACCCTGAGCTGCTGCTTTTCCTGAGGCTGGACTCTTCTCTGCTGAAGCTCCAGGCAGAGAGGGGCAGTGACTGGGCCGTGATGTTGCTCTCTTCCTTCTCCCACCCACGTGCCAGCTGTACCACAAATCACATCTGTCCCCTGGCTCAGCTAGAATCAACTTGAGACACACCAGACACACCCCTCAGATGGAGCAAATCATCCCCTGTGCAGCCCCAGACCCCAGGGGAGGGCGCAGAGGCCCCACCACAGTGTCACCCTTCATGTTTAAAGTCTCTGGTGAGCACCCACCTGTCTTGGCAAGGGACACACGCAGTCCTGCAGCTCCCTACACCCACCAGGAGACCATGGCCACTCACCCCATAACATGTCCTTGACGTCCCCTGGCAGAGCTGCCAGAGTGCCAGCCCCTGTGCACCTCCATCAGCAGTGTGTGTGTGAGGGGGTGAAGGGTGCAGGTCTTGCCCCAGGACAAAGAAGCAAGAGGAAAGGATGCAGCAGTTCCCCCCACAGCATCCATCTCTGCTGGCTGCAGGCTGTGGGGGAAGCTGCACTGCCACGGCCA
The DNA here is from genome assembly GCA_013400515.1 of Erpornis zantholeuca. Lineage (NCBI taxonomy): Eukaryota > Metazoa > Chordata > Aves > Passeriformes > Timaliidae > Erpornis > Erpornis zantholeuca. The sequence continues at coordinate 534,424 of VZTN01037885.1, forward strand.
GGCACCAGGCTGGCTCTGGTGCTCAGGCTGCAGCTGGAACTCAGACTGAGTTAATAAAAGCCATGCTGGGGAGCAGGCTGGCTCATTGATCTGCTCCTCCTCTGGGGCCCATCCACTCTCTGCATTTTAATATATATTAGGTGCTCCAGAGCCCCACAGTTCCCAGGGGCTGGGGCCCTCGGGAACCAGATCCCACCGAAGAGCTGGGCTGGGAGATGGGGCTGCCCTGGTGCTCAGCACCCAGATCCCATGGGGGCACTGTGGGCTCCAGCACAAGCCCTGGAGCACAGCCCCAGAGAGGAACAACCTTGGCTGCTGCTTGGCACCAGCACAGGCAGTGCTGGGAGTGCTGCAGGACAGCTCCACACTCTCCTACAGCCCCACTGAGCTGGGGGGATGGATGTCGTGGGCTGACAGCTCCACACTCTCCTAGCCCAGGCCCCACTGAGCTGTGGGGATGGATGTCGAGGGCTGAATGAGACCTTCCCAGAGACCAGGATGGATGCCTGACCTCAAGAGCACAGTGGAAGGGGCAGAAATGGCATCACAGTGTCCAACTCTCCTCTTGGCCAGCCCCAGGCCTGAATGTGCTTTCACACCTCTGTCCCATCCCCAGGTTCACACACAGCTGGGACAGGGAGCCAAGAAGCCCCCAGCCCCCATTCTGCTGCCCAGCCCCTGGCACATCTCCAGACTTGGCTGCAGGCTCCAGCAGAGACATGAGGATGCAGGGCCCAGTGCTGGGATATCAGGAGACCCCCAGAGCTTGGCAACCTCACAACGACAGGACTGGAGGCTGCCACGTGCATCACTGCCAGCTCTGGTTACTCGAGGTCTTGCATTTGCAACCCCCTCCACCGGGGCAGGCAGGGCGGCAGGGGAAGGAGGGGAGGGCGATCCAGAGTCACACAGCAGGAACACTTTAATGACCTGTCCAGCTCTTGCCAGACCCCGCTGGAACAGCACTGTCCTGTTCTGCACCAGCATCCCAGAGACCTGTCCCAAAAATAATGCCACAGCTGGCCGGAGTACCTCAGGCAGAAGCAGGGAGCAGCATTCTGCTCCAGCACCCCTTGTGACAGGACCCTGGGCTGCTGCAGCAGGCAGCTCACAGGCGAGTGACAGTGACAGTCTTTTGGGAGGGGGCTGCAGCGAGCCCTGGGGAGCTGCCTGGGGGCACAGCTGAGGTGTCCAGCAGGGCAGAACCAGGTTTTGTGCCCTGCAGTGTTTCTCTTCCCTTCAGCAGCTCCACGGCTGCTTTCTCCACTTCATCCATCTCCAGCTGGCTGCTGGCTGCGATCTCATCCCTGGTCACTGCTACGAATGATGAGTCACGGGCCAGAGCCCCGAGGCCTCCGGAGAGCAGAGCCTGTGCAGAGGAGGAGAGCAGAGCCTGGGTGCTCAGCCTGGGGAGCTGCCCTGGCTGCAGGCACCCACCCTCTTCTCCTCCTTTCTGCCCTTTCTGCTGGTGATGCCAGAATGATTTTTTGCCTTTTCTTTTACACCCCTCTCACACACTCTTTCATAGTTTGATGTATTCTCAGTGCTTTTAGCCCCACACTTGTAACTCCCCAAGGCTGAGAACTCAGCTCAGCCCCACGGCACCGTTAAACCAGGAGAGCAAACATCCTGGGAGCCCCAGACACCAAGGGCCTCTCCAGAACACATTTGGGAACCTCAGCCAGGCCCAGCCAGGGGGAAGGTTCCTCACAACGAGGGCTTCACTCCAGCCTCTCACTGGGGGATCTTTGATAGATGTGCTAATTAGCAAGGCCTATAATTGTGTGTATTTTGGGGCATTCCACCTGGACCAAGTGCTGCACCCAAGGATCCTTAAATAAATACTGAGGTAAAAAACCCTTTTCCCCATAAATGGTGTTTTGGTTTTAGTTTTAAGACCAGGGAAAGGCAGCACTGGCACATACCTGCTGCTCGCCCTTGCAGCTAAGGGCTTTCCCCCCAGTCTCCCATCATGGCACAATCATGGCATCCCTGGAATTTCCTGTCCCATCCCTGCTGTTCCCTCTGCCAGGCTGTGCCCTTGCCTTACCTCCTGGATGAGGAAGGTGATGGCTGGGGTGGAGGATGTCCTTGGCTCACCAGCCTCTCCCTGCTGGAACCTCGAGCTGAGTGCTGTTCCTGCCACTGTGCCATCCTCTGTGGGCAGCTGGGTGAGAGTAGCACAGAGCTGCAGCCTGGGCTGGGACAGTGCCCAGGGAAAACCTCTCCCATGTTAGTGTGCAGGCTGCAGGTTCTGTCCCCTGCCCCTGTCCAGGACCTGGACAGGCAATGCCATCCTGCTGTAGCTCCTGGGCCCAGGGCACCCCCAAAATGGGACCAGCAGGGCCACGTGAACAGAGAGCTGGGAGCCAGCCCTGACCCCCTGCCCTGGCACGTGCCGGGCACGAGGCGCTGTGGCCAGCAAAGGGCAGCAAAGGGAGCATGGGGGCAAATCTGCTGCACCCCTTCTGCCTGCCCTGGCTCTGGAGGCAGATGGGGACCCAGAGGAACGTGCTTCCAGCTGTTCCAGCTGTTCCAGCTTCCAGGAGCTCCCCATGACTGCTAGAGCAGCAGGGCAGGAGCCCAGCTCCATCTCCAGGCTGACCCAAGAGCAAAGCTCTAGCAAGGATGGATTCACACAGCCCTGGGGAGTGGCTCTGGCCCAGCACAGCTCTGACAGCCCCGACCAGGAGGGAGGGAGGCTCCCTGTGTCCCCACACTCCACATCCCCTCAGACATGCACTGACCCTTTTACCTGCTGGGGGGGGAGTGGCCCTGGCGAGGAGGGACCCCCAGAGGTGGCCCCTCGCCTCCTGCTCGGCCTCTCCATGGCTATGGGGCGGCTGTGCTCTGTGGGAGGGAACGGCAGGGACGTTAGATGGGCGCGGGAGCAAGGACACCACTGCCAAACAGAGATGGGAATGGGCTCGCTAGACTGGGGAAACAAAGGATTTAGGAGTCCAGCAGCACCCAAAGTCCTTTTTTGAGGAAACAAACATGGTCTTGTGGCCCTGTTGCCCTGAGATGGGCAGTGCTCCCCCAGCCCAAGGCACTGTCTCCACGTTTCATCACCCCAAAGGGTAGAAGGAGGGAGAAGGGTGTCCTGGAGCTCTCCAGAGAGGTCCTGCTGTGCTCGGTGCTCTCAGCACACCTCCATCTTATTGGGACCTGCATCTCCTCCTTCCACCCATCCCCATCAGAGCCCTCCCCCTGCCCTGGCCCCCGGGCTGGTCCCAGTCCCCCAGAAGAACAATGAAGCCCAGACTCACCCCGCGCTGGGCGCCGGCGTGCTGCTGGCACTGTCCTCCTCAGCACCTCATCCTCGTACTGCAGCCTGGCAGGGGCAGGCAGGGGGGTCAGCCTGAGCAGGGCCCACACACTGAGCCCAGCTCCCCAAGGGGTGCAGCCCTCCCCACCTTCTCCACCCTGGGGGCACAGACCTGTGGGGATAACTGGAATGGATGGACATGGTGGAGACCCCAAGAAGTAGGGATGAGAACATCCTCCTACACTGGTAATCTCTGTCCCTTCTGCCTGTGCCCAGGCACCTGCTGCTGGCCCCAGCCTGGGCCCTGGCCCTCAGCAATTGGCAGCTAAGGGGGAGGGATGGTTCCTGCAACCCCTGGAGCCCTGCTGTCCACCTCCATCCTCACGGCACCAAGATGAAGGAGCAATGAGATGGGAGCCCCTGGCTAGGCCAAGGTGCAGCCAGCTGCCAGGACAGCCCCAGGGCAGCTTGGCACAACCAGCACTGCCCCTCCTTGCCCGTGCACCAAGGCTGACCTCCCTTACCCCTCCAGCCAGCTGCTGCTGTTGGCGTTGTTGATGTTGGTGTTGCCTTCCTGGGGGAAGTCATCGAGGAACACTGGAGAGTCGAGGTCCTCACTGCCCACCTCAGTGAACTGCAGGGGCCTCTGGCTGGCTACCTGGGGCTGCAGTGGGCTGCTGGGCTCCATGAAGCTGTCAACCTGGCCAAACAAGCCACCTGTCCTCTGCAACCAACAGGGAGGGCATCAGGGGAAGCCTGGAGCTCCAGGCTGCTCTGGGGCTGTTCCCACGTCGAAACAGTGATTGCTCTGCTCACGCCTTGCAGACCCAAAAGCCTCACTGCCCACGTGGGGAGGCACTGAGGGTTGATGGCCATGCAGCAGCACTGAGCCAGCCCATGACAAACCCTGTCACCTCTGTGGGACAGCCTGAGGTGGTGGCACCTCTGGACACAGAAGGAGGTTCAACTCTGCAACCTCAGAGCTGCCCAGGCTGTCTCTGGGACTCCCAGGGAGTGGACAGTGAATCAGTTCCTGTGGCACCAGAGCTGTCCTGCCTCAGCCTGGCAGAAGGTGTGAGTGGGAACCCCCAAACCAGCAGGTGAACATCCAGCACAGCCCTGCCAGCCACAAGGGCTGAGTCCTTTCACAGAGGGGAGACTGCAAGGGAGCAGCTTGCCCAAGATGACACAACCAGGATGCCCTGATTCCCACAGAAAGGAGGGAGGTGCTGATCGTCCTTGTGGTCCCCACCCTGCAGACTGTCCCCCAGAGCGAGGGGCTGAGCTGACCCAGCACCTCCACTCTGAAATCAGGGCTGGGTGGGACCCCCAGACCCCGAGGGCTGAGCTCACCCTGTATATCCCTTCCTCCATGGCAGCCTCCACCATGGCTCTTTCCAGCTCCTCCTCGGCAGTCAGGTCCCCAGAAATGGCTCGATGGATTTCGGGAGCAGCTTCTTCTTCAATGCTCCTCAGCCCAGCCTGGAGGGGACAGGAAGGCAGGGCTGATGTGACTGTGCCCCACCACCCCTCTCACCTTGGTCTTGGGAGAGGGAAACACGATGAGGCACGCTCACCTTGCCAGGTGTCCTAGCAAGGACAGGCCATGGATCACACCCTGCAGCTGGCTGGCTCTGTGCTTGGTGACACTGGGCTCAGGATGTCCCACAGCTGCCCCACAGCTTCTGGGCTCAGCTGTCCCACAAAAGGGAATGCCAGGGGCAGCCTGATGGAGGGTGGGGCTGGTGACAGCCGAGGGCAGGCTGGGCCTCTGTCCTTGATCTGGCACCTGGCTCTTTTCCTTGCTTTGGGGGCTGGTGTTTTACCTCTACAGGTGATTTCTTCCCTGCAAAGTCAGGAGAGGCTAGGGACATCCCAGCCTTCTGGCCAGGCACAGAAATCCTCCCCCAGCACCCCTCAGGACTGCTGTGCAGGTGTCTCTGGCTGCAGGGGTCCCACTCAAAGCCAGCCACATTCCACCCCCCGCCTCTATCTGATGCTCTGTGAGGCTGAGAGAGCACAGAGAACACCAGGCACATGGAGCTATCCAGACATTGCCAAGGGGAGAAGAGAGAGAAAGCCCTGGGACTGGAGCACAGCAGGTGGGTAAGGGCTTGGAGGAGCAGCATTTGGCACAGGCAATGGTCTGTGGTGGGAGTTTCCATTTCTTAAAACTCCTTGGTAAGGCACCAGGTCCTGCCAAGCCCTCTCTACAACTGGAGTCAGAGGAGCAGAGTCAAAACCCTCCTCTGCTTTCTGAGTCACTTTCACCCTGGACACTGAGGTCACACTCAGCACTGGGGTCTCATGGCCAGTTCAGTGCTGTTTACTTGGGGTCACCTCACTTCCAAAGGCCTGAGGTTTTAACTTTTATATTTTCCCAGCCCTGCCCTGCCCAGTGTCACTCTGCAGTTCCCTGGAGCTCGTTCAGTGCTGTTCTCTCATGCTCACACACACACAACAAAGCCTCTCCAGCTCTCCAAGGACACCCAGACCCTCCTAGGCCCAACAACTGCAAACCACAATCTTGGGGACAGGGGGGCAAGCTTGGGCAAATTCCATCCTTGCCTGGCTTCTGCTTGGGGAATTGATGCTGAGATCCAAGTGGGAAGAACTCGGGAGCTGTCCTTGTCCATGTTGGGATGCACTGAGGCAGGAGCCTCTGGAGCCCAGAGTGTACCTCTGAAGGCCTTTCCAATCAATCCCTCCTTTATTCCTTTATTCCTGCCTGGGCTCTGTTTCTAGGGAGCCATTTAAGGCATCAGAGGCACAGGGGTCTCTGCAGCCTCTCTGAGTCACCCTGGACTTCCCCAGGCTCTTCCCTGACCTGCACAACTCCCTGCCTGCCTGCAGGAGGTATCACCCCTGCAGCACCACCCACACACCAACCTGGATCTCCACGGCGTTTTTCTTGGGCCGGTACCCATAATATTCCTCCTGGCGCTTCATGAACTTCCTGAAATGTTCTTGGATGAGGAAAGTAGCGTAGAATTTGCCCACTGTCACCTCATCATCTGCAGGGAGGAAAGCAACAACATGATTCTGCCTGTCACAAGAGCCCAAGTGGCTGGAGCAGTGAGACCCTGCCCAGGAGTGGCTCTGTCCCTCTGGGAAGTGCCACCTGCTGACCTACCTCCAATAGGTGGGATGACCTGGTCCAAAAGCTTCATACTCGTTCGCTTCCAGATTTTTTTGATAATAGCTCTGAGCTCCTCATTGGCCTGTTCAAAATTACCTGTGAGGAAAGTGAGCAGGACAGAGCAGTTCATCCCCAGGGACGTGAACAGGAGTGAACACAAAGCATGTGAACACCGGGCCAGTCTCCTCGAGGGTGTGACAGCTCCTCTCTGTCTCCCCACCCAACCAAAATGAGCTTTGATTTGAGCCAAAATACTTTACAGATTTTGACCTCTCCTTTGGTGCTCCCACAGAGCTCACCATTCCTGAAATCCCAGTCTGTTCCCAAGATCTCCTGTGCTTCTCCCAGGCTGCCATGTTCCCACCCCAGCCAGAGGGATGCACCATGCCACACTGCTGGAAGACACTGATCCCAGCAGCCCACCAGTGCCTGGCCCCAGCTCCTGCCACAGCCCAGAGCTGCTCGTGGCACAGGCACAGCCCACAGGCACAGGAACAAGCTGCTGGGACACCTTCCCCTGCAAGGCTCAGCAAACTGTGCTGCTGGCAAGGAAGGGGTGAAAGAAACTCCCCCCCAGCACAGCTCAATTCAGAGGCTGGGAGCTGGAGCAGCCCCACTCCTCAGCTCTTCAGGGTGGCACTGGGGGCACTGGTTCACTCCTCAGGGCTGCAACACATGGACCTTCAGCTAAAAATGTCCTCCAGGCTCGGCGTGAACAGTGCCATGCATGCCCCTGATGCCTTAAGTTTTAACTTTTATATTTTTCCAATCCTGTACTGCCCAATAGAACTCTGCAGTTCCCTGGAGCTCGTTCAGTGCTGCTCTCTATGCCAAGATAGACATAACAAACCTCTGTAACTTGCTCTCCAAGGACACCCAGAACAAGAACTGTAAACGATCATCTTGAAGAGAAGGGGGCAAGCTTGGGCAAATTCCATCCTTGCCTGGCTTCTGCTTGGGGAATTGATGCTGAGATCCAAGTGGGAAGAACTCGGGAGCTGTCCTTGTCCATGTTGGGATGCACTGAGGCAGGAGCCTCTGGAGCCCAGACTGAACCTCTGAAGGCCTTTCCAATCAATCCCTCCTTGATTCCTTTATTCCTGCCTGCTCTCTGTTTCTAGGGAGCCATTTAGGGCATCACACCCAGGGCTCTGATCCCAAGAGATGGGCAATAAACACAGAGCCAAGGGCTCATCCAGAGGGTCTGATCCCACAGACAAGTGCCCTGAGATCCCCAGCCACTGGCATGGAGCCCACACTGGCAGCACAAGGAAGATGCCCTGCCAGGCTGTGGAGGCACAGGATCACCACTTACCTTCTGTCTTGATCTTGAGCGCTGTCCTCACCAGCGCGAACAGGGTGGCGTTGAAGGTGACGGTGCCGTCGCTGTTCAGGGGCATGTTCATGCACACCAGGCGCTGCACAACAAAGCAGCTCCTGTCACCCCGGGCAGCAGGGCAGGCTGGCAGCCCCCAGACCCACGGCCTGTCCTGGCCAGAGGCTCTGCACAGGGCATGGAGCCCTCCCAGCCCGACCTGCCCTGGCCCAGGGGCTCTGCACCCCTCCTGCTGCCACCACTGCCAGAGGCAGGGACATCCCTTTGGTGCCAGGAGGATTTTTTGCTTTTTCTTTCACACCCCTCTCACACACTCTTTCATAGTTTGATGTATTCTCAGTGCTTTTAGCCCCACACTTGTAACTCCCCAAGGCTGAGAACTCAGCTCAGCCCCACGGCACCGTTAAACCAGGAGAGCAAACATCCTGGGAGCCCCAGACACCAAGGGCCTCTCCAGAACACATTTGGGAACCTCAGCCAGGCCCAGCCAGGGGGAAGGTTCCTCACAACGAGGGCTTCACTCCAGCCTCTCACTGGGGGATCTTTGATAGATGTGCTAATTACCAAGGCCTATAATTGTATTTCAGTGTGTGGGGGCAGTGCATTTTTCAGGGCATTCCACCTGGACCAAGTGCTGTACCCAAGGATCCTGAAATAAATCCTGAGGTAAAAACCCCTTTTCCTCATAAAGTGTGTTTTGGTTTCAATTCTAACACCAGGGAAAGGCAACACCTTGCCCCAGCCAGCTGAATCTGGGCAAGGGATGGGTGGAGCCAGGGGAAATAACCTACAGGGGCATGGGTGCCACAGGAGAAAAGCATGGAATCACAGAATTGCTTAGGTCGGAAAAGATCTGTAAGGTCATCAGACCTAACCATTCCCCCAGCACTGCCAAGGCCACCAGAGAAACCATGAGCACAAGTGCCACATCCACATGGATTTTAAATCCCTCCAGCGTGGAGACCCCCGACCGCCCTGGACAGCCTGTGCCAGGGCCAAAACAATCTTCTGGTGAAAAAGTTTTCCCTAATATCCATCCCAAACCTCTCACGGTGCAACTTGAGACTGTTTCCTCTTGTCCTGTCACTTGTTACTGGAGAGAAGAGACCAACTCCCACCCGGCTTCAGCCTCCTGTCCCCTCTGAGCCCCCTCTTCTCCAGGCTGAATCCCCCCAGCTGCTTTCAGAGAGACAGGAGTCCTTTTGCATTGCACTCCCCACTCTAAGACATGTTCCAGGCTGCTGTGAGGAACCTGGGGATCGAATCTCCCAATGCATTTGCTCAAAATCCAGGAGGGATGACCCCAGTGCCTGAGCTCCTGCCTGTGCACGTCACACACCAGCCCCACACAGGCCCTGCATTTGCTCAGAAGGAGCTAAGCCAGGAAAAGTGTATTTCTGCCAAGAAAGTTGGGGTTTCCTGCTCCCTAAGTGCTATCAGCTCTCAGAAAGCAGCTCTGCAGCCTGGCTGACAGCTGCAGAGGTGAGGCCCTGGACGGAGAGCTCCGGGCAGAGCCAGCCCTTCAGTGCCACACCTTTGAGACAGCAGGTGAGCACAGGTGAGTCCTGATCTCCAGGAGCCTGAAGCACATCAGCAGCACCTCTCCCTGCCCCCTGAGCACACCCCTTCTGTAGAAGGGAGAGGTCAGAGCAGAGTGTGGCCATGGCACTGGGCAGCAGCTGGGCTGTCACTCTCAGCCTCCCGGGAGGACACAGTGACAGCTTGGGGATGGTGTCCCTGTGCTCACACACCTTGTCACCCCCCTGGCTCTTACCTTACAAGCTACACGGTGTGGGCAGAACTTGCCAAAGCCCAGGGGAGGTTGGATACGCCTCAGCAGAGTCACCACATCCAAGTGTTTGATTCTGCCCCTGCAGAGGGAGCCAGCAGTGAGGCAGAGAGGCAGCAGATCTGCCTGACAGTGCCTCGGGGAGCTGCTCTGGGGGCTCACCCCTGGCATCTGCCCCAAGCTTCTGCATTGGGCAAATCCCTGCCCTTCCCTGGGGAAGCAGCTGCTCCCTGTGGCACCGGGGAGCAGGGAGAGCTGTGCAGTGGCATGGGAAGAGTTGGCAGCATCACCACAGCTGGGTGAAGAGGAAAGTTATATTCCCAAACATCCTGATGGCTTTTATCAGACCTGGATCAGTTCTGGCAAGCCCACAGCCACCTCTGAGATGCCGGAGCCTAACTCCTGGGCAGTGCCACAGCCTGCCCTGCCACGCAGCTCTCCCACTCCATGGAACATCCTCTCCATGCTCACCCACCAGCACTCACTTGGCCTCGGGGTCGTACTCAGCCCAGATCCGTTTGAACTCGTCCAGGTGATGGGGCCCGAGGATGGACCAGTCCCGTGTCAGGTAGTCAAAGTTGTCCATGATGACAGCCACGAAGAGGTTAATGATCTGAGGGCAGAGGAACGCACGGGAAGGACCCAGTTAGGGGAGAGAGACCCAAGCAGCAGCACAAAAACATGGGAGGGTGTGTTCTGGAGCAGAAGGGGCTTGGGATCTCCTGGAATCAGAGGATGCTGAGGGAGGATCTTCCCATGCAGGGAGGAAGCTCTGCTCAGGCAGGGCATGTGAAAGGTCAGGCACATCACTGATGCCAGAATGAATTTTTGCTTTTCTTTTACACCCCTCTCACACACTCTTTTATAGTTTGATGTGCTCTCAGTGCTTTTAGCCCCACACTTGTAACTCCCCAAGGCTGAGAACTCAGCTCAGCCCCACGGCACCGTTAAACCAGGAGAGCAAACATCCTGGGAGCCCCAGACACCAAGGGCCTCTCCAGAACACATTTTGGAACCTCAGCCAGGCCCAGCCAGGGGGAAGGTTCCTCACAACGAGGGCTTCACTCCAGCCTCTCACTGGGGGATCTTTGATAGATGTGCTAATTAGCAAGGCCTATAATTGTGTGTGTACATTTTGGGGCATTCCACCTGGACCAAGTGCTGCACCCAAGGATCCTGAAATAAATCCCGAGGTAAAAACCCCTTTTCCCCATAAATGGTGTTTTGGTTTTAATTTTAAGACCAGGGAAAGGCAACACTGACATCCTGTCCTTTTCCACCCCAGCCAAGGCCAACACAAACACATCTGGAAGGCAGCACACAGAAGCTGTGGGAAGAAACTAAAAGGGGATCCTGTGTCCCCCAGGGGTGCAGTGCCAGTGTCCAGCATGGCTGGGCAGGTGGGCTGGGGGATGTTGTCGACGCCTTAGGTTTTAACTTTTCTATTTTTCAAATCCTGCACTGCTAGTGTAACTCTGAAGTTTCCTGTAGCTCGTTCAGTGCTGTTCTCTATGCTAAGATAGACATAACAAAACCTCTAACTTGCTCTTCAAGGACACCCAGAAACAAGAGCTGCAAACCACAATCTTGGGGAGAGGGAGGGCAAGCTTGGGGAAATGACATCATTGCCTGTGTTCTGAATTTATGTTGATATAAAAGCGTGAAACACTTGTGACCTGAGGTGTCCATTTTGGGATGCACTGAGGCAGGACCTCTGGAGCCCAAAGTGTGCACTTGAAGGCCTTTCAAATAAATACCTCCTTGTTTCCTTTATTCCTGTCTGGTCTCTGTTTCTAGGTAGCCATTTCAGGCATCACTGTCCCCAAGGGGACGTGCTGTGGGCTCACCCCAAGGGACACACGGCTAACAACACTGCTGTTGGGTGCCAGAGGGGCCCTGTGGGAGCCAGCCTACCAGGAAGGCACAGAGCATGTAGAAGCTGATGAAATAGAAGTAGGCAAAGCCAGTGCCACAGGTGTACTCCTCGCCCTCGGCGTAGTCCGACTCGGGGTCGCAGCGCCGGCCGTAGCTGCAGTCCAGCAGGATCTCCTGCCAGGCCTCGCCCGTGGCACACCTGGGGAGAGGAGGATGATGCCTTAGGGTTTAACTTTTATATTTTTCAAACCCTGCACTGCCCAGTGTGACTCTGAAGTTTTCTGTTAAGTGCTGTTCTCTATGTTAAGATAGGCATAACAAAACCTCTAAGTTGCTCTCCAAAGACACCCAGAACAAAACAGTAAACCTTCATCTTGAGAAAAAGAAGGCAAGCTTAAGAAAAATCACATCATTGGCTGGGTTCTGGTTGGTGAATTTATGTTGATATAAAAGTGTGAAACACTCATGACTTGTCATCCATTTTGAAATCCACTGAAGCAAGACCCTCTAGAGCCCAAAGTGTGCACCTGAAAACCTTTCAAATAAATACCACATTTTTCCTTTATTCCTGTCTAGTCTCTGTTTCTAAGCAGTCATTTAAGGCATAAAGGAGACAGCTGCTGCTCCTGCCTGTCCTGGGCAGGAGCTGGGTGAACAGGGAGGGCTGAGGGATGTGTGAGCAGCGCCTGGGGATGGGAAACTGCTGGGAAAGGAGCAGTCAGGATTCTGGGCAAGTGTCTGGAGTCAAGGGAAGCCTTGCCCTGAGCTCCTGCTTCCCATGAGTTTCCTCACAATTCACAAATTAAAATCCAGTCTGGGAAGGAAATATCCAGAATAGCAGCCCCAAAATTCCCCTCTCTCCAGCCCAGGTTAACCCATGGCCTCTCCTGAAATGCTCCCACTGCTGTCAGAGACCTTCCTGTGGCACAAAAAAGAAATCAGCTGCAATACTGGTTCTCCCTCACTCCAGGCTGGGCATTCCCACAGGCTGAGAGCCCAGCTCCCTTCTGGAGCTGCTCCCACCACAGGACGAGGCTGACCTGAAGAGCAGCAGCACAGCTTGTGGAAAGGTCTGGAAGTTGTTGTTCCTGTTGATCTGGGTCCCGTCCACCATGGCAATCTTCCCAAACATCTGCAAGTCACAGTGGGAGGTCTCCAGTGTGCCTTCATCCTTCCCAAGGCACCAACCACCCTCCAGAGCACCTCTGGTGCCTGAGCTCCATTTCCTCATCTTTATTTGGCTTTGAGCATCCCCAAAAGAGGTTTGAGATTGGGCTGTGGGTGCTCTGGGGCTTAGAAGCTACTTGGACATTCCTGCCAGTGCTGAAAACAGCCCTGACTACAACTGCACTTCATCTGGGCCAAGGAAACAAGGTCTCCTGAGCCAGCAAAAGCATTGTGCCATTGACTCCCCAAGTGCTCTTTGCCATGTGCCTCAGCTGCCCTGGCTAAAGCCCAGGGATGGGTGGCTGCTGTGATGCCTTGGATTTTAACTTTTATATTTTCCAACCCTGCCCTGCCCAGTGTCACTCTGCAGTTCCCTGGAGCTCGTTCAGTGCTGTTCTCTCATGCTCACACACACACAACAAAGCCTCTCCAGCTCTCCAAGGACACCCAGACCCTCCTGGGCCCAACAACTGCAAACCACAATCTTGGCGACAGGGGGGCAAGCTTGGGCAAATTCCATCCTTGCCTGGCTTCTGCTTGGGGAATTGATGCTGAGATCCAAGTGGGAAGAACTCGGGAGCTGTCCTTGTCCATGTTGGGATGCACTGAGGCAGGAGCCTCTGGAGCCCAGAGTGTACCTCTGAAGGCCTTTCCAACCAATCCCTCCTTTATTCCTTTATTCCTTTATCCCTGCCTGCTCTCTGTTTCTAGGGAGCCATTTAAGGCATCAGCTGGAGTGGCAAATGTCCTTGCAGACCAGGGTAAACAGGTCCCATCATGTGCAAAGTCCCAGAGAGGGCCTGGCAGAGGAACCAGTCCCTCCCTGTCCCACCTCCCCAGGTGCCATCAGGCTCAGGGCATCTGATGAAGAGCAGTTCCCACACCCCTGCCCCTGTGCCCCTCACCTGCATCCCAATCACAGCATAGATGAAGAAAAGCATCACGATCAGCAGGGCCACATATGGCAGTGCCTACGAGAAAGGGACCAGGGCTTGTGTGAGACACGACCCAGGGCCAGGGCTCAGCTCTGGAGGTGCTGCAGGAGGCCAGCATCAGGGTCCCTGTGTGGGGAGGGACAGCTTACCTGCTCCTCTCACCACCCTCCTGCTGGCCCCTTCCGTGTGGTTCTCAGCCATGGGAGGCTGATGGCAGCCCCCACGGGGTCTCTGTGGCTGGACAGAGGCTCAGCACAGCCCAGGGCTGTGGGAACTGCCCAGATCAGGGCTGTGAGCTGATGCTGCAGCGTGCCCTGGGTACCCACCTGCAGACCCCAGCCAGCCAGGACCAGGACAAACGGGCCCAGGCAGGTCCTGCCAGCACCTGGCCCAGCTGTGACACACACAGTGCTGTCAGCCAGGGAGTCCCACACACCTCTCACCCACACACCACCAGCCCCTGGCCCAGTCTGAGGTCAGCAGGCAGCACTGGAGCTTTCTCCCCTGCCTGGCAAGGACAGGCTGCTCGTGCTGCCAGCCTGAGGAGCAGCCACAGCCCGGGCCTGTGTGTGTCTGGGAGAGGAGCACTGCTCCTGACACACCTGAAAGGACTTGATGAAGGTCCACAGGAGGGTCCTGACACCTTCACCCCGGCTCAGCAGCTTCACCAGGCGCATCACCCGGAACAGCCGGAAAAAGGTGATGGAGACGCGGGAGTTGTCATCAGGGTCCTGCAGGCAGAGCACAGCAGCTGCAGGACAGGGAGTGCTGAAGCCTCCAGGCTGTCAAGGTCCTGGGGTGAGGAAGGGTAAGGAGATCCCATCCCCAGGCACCAGTCAGGGTCCCCAAAGCCCTTTCCTGCACGCAGGATCAGACTGCAAAACTGCGCTGGTGCTTTACCCCTGGCACTTCTCCTCCCCAGCCTTCCCAGGGACCTCATCTCCCCAGGCCCCCACGCTCACACCTTTGATGCTGGGACAATGCAGGAAGGAAGATGTGCTGCCACAGGGACTGGGAGAGCTGTGAGGGTCACAGGGCCACCACACACAGGCTGAGCCCCACCAGGCTCCTGCCCAGCACATCCTGTGTTTGTAGGGTGAGGTGTAGGGTGGGCACCAGGCACAGGAAGGGCTAATGACAGCTGTTTAAGCAGAGAAGGGCTGTTCTGAGTGTTCCAGCAGGACTTTAACCAAAGGAGGCACTGAAGAGAGGTGTCTCTGGGGGGTGCTGCCCAGTGTCACCCAGCCATGCAGTGATGCCTCCTCCCTGTGGGTTCCCCCCTTGAAGGGGTGAACAGCCCTGTTTCCAGGGGTTCAGAGCAGAGTGGGCAGGCAGGAGGGGAGCCAAGGGGCATGGCTCCTGGTCTGAAAGGAGCAGGGTTTGTCTGGGAGCACCTAACAGTGGCAGCTGGAGACGCTGGGGGCTTGGTCACCTGTGCCCCTGATAGTTCCAACATGGCACAGCCTCTGCCACCAGGAGCCCTCCTGGCACAGAACCTCCTGGCACTGCTTGTCTGGACTCTGACACTGCTTGGGATGCCTTTCCCACTGCCCCCTGAGCCTCCCAGAGCTTTACTGCTGCCACTGGATCCCTCTCACTCCCATCACTCAGGCCACCCACTCCCAGCTAGTTCAGGGCAACAAAATCCAGCTGCAAATACCCCTCCCAGCAGCTCCAGTTCCCTCAGTGTCACACTTCTGAGTTCCCAGGGCTGCACTGAAAAACTCCATCTCCTCTCCCACCTCCTTCTTTTGCCTTTTTCCCTCCTGGTGCCTCGTGCCCATCCAGTGAGTGCAGTGGTCAGGAACATCTCACCAGCCCCAGGGCACCACTGGGATCCCCACCACGGGCAGTGTCCTGTGCAGACCAGCTCACACCCTGCAGCTCCCAGCACCAGGGCCCTGGGGAGAGCCTGTGGCACCCTGCAGTCAGCTCCCTCCACATTTTCAGACCAACCCAGGGCACCTCATTGCCACTGCACCCCCTCGGTGGCCTTTGGCTACCAGTGCAGGGCTTGGCTCACTCAGCCCCCAGGACATGGGCCTGCACCCAGGGGACACAGCCAGCTCTGGGGAAAGCAGAGTGCAGGGATTGCCCCTTTAGCCTTTCTCTGACTGTCAGAGGCTGCATCCCTCCAGGCCTTAGGGCGATGGGCAGGAGGACCAGGGCCAGCTCTCCTGCCCTACAGCTGGAAAAGCGCTCCAATATGGCAGTTCCAGGGGATGGGATGGTGAAGGGCAGGGCTGGGCTTTCAGATGGGCTCAGGAGGGCTGGGGAACAGCCTTGCACCTCTCAGGGTGGCAAGGGGTGTCCGCGTGGGTGGGGTGTCACCCCCAAATCCCTCTCAGCAAGGGCACAGTTACACCCCAGAGAGAGCAGCTGGGCCTGGTGTGCCTCAGGGACACGCAGGGCACATGCAAACGCTGGCCAGGGGCAGAGGGGAGCAGGAAGCACGGCAGGCACATGCAGCTGATATTTACAGTGCCATCACAGCCTCCGCCTAGGCAGTACAATCCTCCACTGGGTGCAAGAATAGTCTGCAAGAGAACAAGAGAGTCAGCAGGAGCGGGGCAGGAGGACAGGGAGGGAGGGGTGGATGCACAAGAGGATGACACAGACACAGAAGAAAGAATAAGATGAAAAGTGGGGAGAAGAGGAGGGGAACAGTGAAGGGCAGGCAGAGTCCCTCCATCCCTTGGGCCCAGGGATAAGGGGATGCGACTGTCGATAGGCAGAGGCAGCAGCTGGGTGAGCAAGGGAACACAGACCATGATCACAGCACCCACTGTGCCCTGCTGCCCTTCCCCTGCTGCCACACACCCTCAGAGGGGCAGGGAAGCTGGGCCAGACCTCAGGAATTCTGCTGCCTCCCAGGACCAGGCCCAGGGATGTGGAGCCAGCTGCCCTCCTCAGCCCACACTCTGCTCTGCAGCGAGCCAGGCTGCTGCCAGCACGGCAGCTCGGGCACCCAGGCAGAACTGCTGCAGGTTTGCTGGGAGTGTGTGGGCTGGCTTTTTAGTGGATTTTAGAGAAATCACAGCAACAAGCTTGGAAAAAGCAATTTCTTTTTACTCTGTTCTTAAAGGGAACCCGTGGAGGTTCCCAAGACAAAAAATGTAAATATGAGAATGATGTTTTAATAATGTATTTTCTTTGGCCAATGAAAAAACTTTATCTTTGTTTGTGAAACACTGTACTGTTCAGAAGGCAGACACAGAGACAGACAATCTCTCAGAGCTGCTGCTTGTCAGAGAGAGAAAAGCTTCTTGCTTTTTGCAACCGCATTTTGCATCTTTATTGCTTGCATGAAATGAAATAATAAAACAGCCTTCTGAATTTCAAAATATGAATGGCATCTTTTTATAAAGAAGGCCCTAGCATTAAGGCTTTGTCTTTCCCACAGGAGTGGGCACCCAGACTGGCAGGCCCAGGGGTGGGCAGCAGGAAACTCCCTGAGCTTCCTCAAAGCCAGCTGGAGATGCTCCTCTCTGCAGGGACACTCTGGGCAAGGGGACCCAACACCAACCCCTGACTCTTGGTGGGGTGGTCCAGCCCCCCGTGCCCCCTGCTCAGCCCAGGCTCACTCCTGGGGTCCCAGCCAGCAGTTGTGGGGGTGGGTGGGTTGTGGGGGTTGGTCCTGGCCAGGGACTGAGCTTCCAGGGCAGTGACAGGAACAACACAGCAGCAGGAGCACAACAGGACCCCACATTTCAGAGCCTGGGGTAGCACTGCCAGTGGGGACCCCATCCCTGCTTCCCTCAGAGAGGAGAGGAGAGGAGAGGAG
>VZTN01037885.1:551760-581636 GCA_013400515.1 Erpornis zantholeuca
AGAGGAGAGGAGAGGAGAGGAGAGGAGAGGAGAGGAGACCATCCCAGCACTCCTGCCTCGTCCCAGGGCAGGTGCTGCAGTGCAGCCTTGAGGGGGACACTGCCATGCCTGAGCCCCCCAGCACTTACATCGATCTCGCTGAGGATGACATCGATGATGCTGCCAATCACTATGAGGAAGTCAAAGACATTCCAGGGGTCTCCAAAGTAACCCTGTCAGGGAGGAGCCAAAGAAGAGTGAACGTGCAAGGGCGTAAGACAGATGCTGGACCTCAGAGGAAGAGGTACAGAAGGTGCTTCAGTGGCTCTGACCCTCAGAAGAAGGGGTGGTGGCCAGACCTCGCACTCTCTGCTCGCTTATTTGGTCCTGTCTTGAGGGAAATGAGGAGGGTGGATTGGGAAGGCCAGAGCTATGGCCCCACTAGTGACCCTGAAGATGGGAATAATGGCCAGCTGGACTGGGTGGGATTTGGCTGGCAAGGTAGCCCTGACAAGCTGCAGCCCTCCCAGGAACTCCAAAGTCCTGCACATGGGGATCCTGAAGGGTCTCACAGGAAAAGGTTCTCTGGAGCTGCAGGGCTAGGGGTGCTTGGCCTCAAGAGATGCCAAATGGAGGACAAATGGACACCCTGGCCTGGCTTGCTTTCCGTGATGATCATGCTCTTCTCTCACCTTGACTTTAAAAGCCATGAGCTTGAGGACCATCTCCAGGGTGAAGAGGATGGTGAAGGCCACGTTGAGGATGTCTGAGACGTGGTTCATTTCTGCAGACTGGTTATAATGCTGAGGATGAGGCAGAAGGAGCCATCAGCTGATGGCAGATCCAGCATCCATCGTGAGCTCAGAGGTGTGTGCTGGATGCAGAGCCCCCTCCCACAGTCAGGCCTAGGGCTCAGCAAAAAGGAGATTTCTCCCCTGCAGCCCATTCTCTGGGCTCTCCACATCCCACCAGTCCCATTTTGCCCCTGATGCCTTGGATTTTAACTTTTCTATGTTCCCAATGCTGCCCTGCCCAGTGTCACTCTGCAGTTCCCTGGAGCTCGTTCAGTGCTGTTCTCTCATGCTCACACACACACAACAAAGCCTCTCCAGCTCTCCAAGGACACCCAGACCCTCCTAGGCCCAACAACTGCAAACCACAATCTTGGGGACAGGGGGGCAAGCTTGGGCAAATTCCATCATTACCTAAAGTGTTAATTGGCAAATTGATGCTGATATGCAAATGGACCAAATCTATAAAAGTGTGAAGAACTTGTGACCTGCTGTCCATTTTGGGATCCACTGGGGCAGGAGCCCAAGGGGGTGACCTTTGAAGACCTTTCCAATCAATTACTCCTTTATTCCTTTATTCCTGTCTGGTCTCTATTAGGGATCCATTTAAGGCATCACCCCTATCACACCATAAACAATACCCCCTGTCTGGAGGCTCCCTTGGGGCCCAGGGCACAGCCAGCCTGTGCACTCCCACAGACACCCCTGCACCGCCCTGTGCCCTTACCTGCATGCCCAGGCAGATGGTGTTGAGCAGGATCAGGAAGAACATGAGGTACTCGAAGTAGGAGGAGGTGACCACGTACCAGATCTGGTACTGGTAGGGGTTCTTGGGGATGTAGCGGCGCAGAGGGCGAGCCTTGAGCGCGTACTGCACGCACTGGCGCTGGGGAGGGAGGGAGGCAGGCAGGGCAGGTGTGACCCCGCTGCAGGGAACACACTCAGCACCGCCAGCAACGCTGCACAGCCCCCCCAGGCCCACGCTGGGTCTGCCTTCTCTCTCCCAGCCCAACCCCACGGGGCAGGTACAGCAGCGGGGCTGGGAGAGCTGCAAACCACTGGGATTCCTGCAGAAACACCCCAGAGCACCCACACAGGACAAGGGTCCAAAGCCATCTTTTGCCTCCAAAGATGGCCATGCTGCCCTTGGCCTGACCCCTGAGGCCCAGAGCCTGCTTGTCCCAGTGCTTCCCCAGGGTCTCCCAGGAGCAGCTCAGAGCACCCTGAAGACATCACACGAACCAGGGCTGAAGGGGGCACTGAGAAGGCTGCACAGGCCTGTCCCTCCCCAGCAGCCCAGGGCCATCTCTGCTGGGTTTCTGGGGGGGTTCACATCACCCTGGCACCCCCAGCTCGAGCTGCCTGTGCTGCCTCAGTGCAGGAGCGTGAGAGCATTCCTGGGCCAGCAGCCACCCCTGTCCAACACCCTCCCCAGCGTGTCCCACACCCTCTGCCAATGCCCCTGCTGCTTTCAGCCTTGCTGTCCCCAGCCAGAAGGATGGCATGACAGCATCACAGAAGGGCTGGCAGGAGGAGGTACCTCTGGAGCTGCTCTAGTCACAGCTTCCTGCCCAAAGCAGGGCCAACCCAAGTGTGCTGCCCAGGACAGTTGGCTTGGGAACAGCTCCAAAGATGGAGGCTTCACAGCCTCTCTGGGCAACCTGCTCCAGTGCTTGACCACCATCACCATTAAAAAATCCCATTTTAAAATGTCTAAATGGAATTTCTTGTTTTCTTCACTTTGTGTCCACTGCATTTTTTCCTGTCACTGGACACGACTGAAAAGGGCCTGGTTCAGTCTCCTCTGTACCTTCCCACTGGAGTTTATACCCATAGGTAAGAGTCCTATGAGCCTTCTCAACACCAGACTTGACTCCCAGACCCTCCTTAGATGCTCCAGACCCTCCATCACCTCGGTGGCCCTTTGCTGGGCTCACTCCAGTACATCCCTGTTGCTTTTGTGCTGGGGAGACCAGAACTGGGCACAACCCTCTGCTCCAGCTCACTCTGGGCACCCTCCCTGTCCAGAGAGACCCACTCCCTGTTTCTGGTCCCCTCTGCCCTTCCCTCAGAAAGCTTGTTTTTTGCTAGATGTGGCCCCAGCAGCACACAGACCTGGGGCAGGTGCAGCTCATCTGTGTCAGCAGTGTCCCCACAAAGAAAGGCTGATCCAAACCAGGCAGCCCCAGCAGTGCCAGACCTGGGCTGGTCCTCCTTGTCCTGTTCCAGCAGCCCCATTACCTGGTTCTTGTCCAGCTCACAGTTCTTGTACTCATTCTCCCCTTGCTCCTGGAAGGTGACGATGACAAAGCCCACGAAGATGTTCATCATGAAGAAGGCAATGAGGATGATGTAGATGATGAAGAACATTGCAATCTCCACCCGGTAGTTGTAGATAGGGCCTGCATCCTCAGCATTGGTGTCGATGGCCGTGTACAGCAGCCTGCAGGGGGGAATCGAGGCAACAGAAAGCCTAATTAGGTGGGAAAGATCATGTCTCCTCCTGAAGGTTACAGAGAGCTTTGGGGACATCCAGAAGGGTGGGACAGGGCTGCTGGGTAACCTTGCCAACTCCACAGCCACTGCCAGGGTGGCAGGTCCTGATTCTCAGCCTGGATAGCTCTCCTTTCTCTACCCTGGCCAGGCCTGTGTCCCCCAGCACAGACCCTCCCTCAGCACAGACTCACTGTGGCCAGCCCTCGAAGGTGGAGACTGTGAAAAGCGACATCATGGCTGAGAAGACGTTGTTGAAGTGGAAGTTGCTGTGCACCCAGACCCTCTCCTGGACCTCGATCTGCGTGGGGTCCGCGTCCACGTAGTTGATGAACTGTCCCCTGCAGCAGAAGGGGCACAGTGGCCACAGGGCTCAGTGCCAGGGTCCCCCCTCAGCTTGTCCCCCTCCTCGGTCCAGGAGGGGAGGACAGCCCTGGGCTTGTTCCCGATTTACCCCAGGGAGAGGGAGAACACTACCACACCTCAGGTCCACTTTTCGGATGCAGCATTCCCCTGCAGGAACACAAGCATCCCCAGCCACATCCCCTCCCAGCTCCCATCCCTGCCCACTGCCCACTGCCCACCTGGGAGCTGCCAGAGCTCTTACCTGCACTCTTTCTCCGTCAGCTTGGATGGGTCTGTGCAGCTGTAGAACTTGCCCTGCGTTTAACAGAGACCAGAAGTGGCCACGGCATTGCTTTGACTGCAGAAGCCCTGGGGAGTTTTGGCTTTTTCCCAGGCCTCAGTCAGTCCTTCCCCCACCACCTCCCTGCAGCCCCCAGCCCTGGCCCACCACCACTGCTGGCCTCCCCACCGTGCCTGCAGCACAGCTCAGTTCCCCAGGGGTTTCTAGAGTCATGGGTCAGCCCCAGATGAGATCAAGAAACACTGCCTGGTGATGGGAACAAACCTTCCACAGCCCTGAGCTGAGGCCCACCTAGCTCACCCTATCTGGGGGTCTGGAAAATAGGGAACAAAGCAGTAACCAGAGAATTAACTAAAAGCCAAGGTCTGACAGGTCTGCTCAGTCTGCTGGGTGTCCTGAAAGCTCTTCCCACATCCACTTGGAATTTATTATATAGCTCAGTTATTATGTTGCCTTTCCCTGGTTTTAAAATTAAAACTAAAACACAGTTTATGGCGAAAAGGGGGTTTTACTTTGGTATTTATTTTAGGATTTTGGGGTACAGTACTTTGGCTATGTGGAATGTTTTGAAAATGTATGTATTTCACTACACTGAGATATACACATTTATAGGTTTTGTAAAATTAACATATCTATGAAAGATTTTTTAATGAGAGGTTTGAGTGAATTTTTTGTTTTGAGGAACTTTTTTTTGGATGGGTTTATTTTAGTTTACAAAAATATGTTTTGGAGAGGGTTTTGGTGTCTGGGGCTTTTAGATTGTTTGGTTTTAGTTAAGTTATTAGACTTGGAAAGTTGTAAGTATGTAGGTTAAAAGTACTAAGAATACATAAAACCATAAAAGAGTATGTAAGAGGGGTATAAAAGAAAAGCAAAAAATCATTCTGGCATCCATTAGAACAAAACTGAGCTCAGCCAGGCCAGCTCTGCCTTAGAGCAGCCACGGCCCAGAGAGGAGGAGTGGTGCCGTGAGAAAGGAAATCCTTCAACATCAAAGCACAGAGGAAATCAATCAGCAGCACCAGCTGCCTTGGAAAGAGGAAACTGAGGCACGAGTGAGGTGAGGCAGTTGGCCCTTGTCCTGGGCTGCAAAGTAAGACCAAAAAGTGCCCAAAAGCATGGATTCTATCACCATCTTCATGAGCTGTTGGAACCAGGTGGGGCAGTGCTCCCTGCCTCCTCCCTCTGGACTATCTCCTGTCCATGGCCCATCAGTGCCTTATCTCAGAACTCCTCATCCCATTGTGAGACGCTTTACCCAGAGGGAGGAACCAGGCATTCCATCCTGGATATAAACTGAGATTTTGAAAACCACAGATAGCTTTCCCACTGGATTCCCTGAGAACAAGAGCTACATAGCCACCACTGGAACTTCTGAGGAAGACCAGACCTTTCTCCAGGATCAGTGCTCCAACAGAACCACATCCATCACTTCAGGAGGATTGCAGCCACTTTCTTACCAGACTGCCACTGCTCCCCTGGCTGTCAGGGTGTCAGGTCATATCTGACTCTGTCAGTTTAAACCAGTATTTCTCCTGCCTTGTTTTATATATATATATGTGTGTATATACAAATATTAGTAAAGAATTGTTATTCCTGTTTCCTATATCTCTGCCTGAAAGCCCTTGATTTCAAAATTGCAATAATTGGGAGGGAAGGGGGTTGCATCTTCCATTCCAAAGGGAGGCTCCTGCCTTCCTTAGCAGACACCTGTCCTTCAAACCAAGACCTTTAGAGGTGCAGGACCTGCCAGCACCCTGGGTGCTCCCTGCCCTCCCCTCACTACCAGGCCTGGAGCAGGCAGGTCCCCTCAGAGAGCACAGTGCTGACCCCAGCACTGACAGACACCATCCCCAAGGGGATGTCCAGGAGAGCCTGGCCAGGATGTGCTCCAGAAGAAGGTCCCTCCTGCCCCCCTGAGGCACTGCTCACCTTGAAGAGCTGAACTCCGATGCAGGCGAACATGAACTGCAGCAATGTCGTGACCACCACGATGTTACCAATGGTCTTGATGGCCACGAACACACACTGGACCACGTGCTGCAGAGGTGGAGGACAGTGCAGGCGTGACCACGTTTGGGGCAAGCCCCTGCTCTGTGTCCCACCCCCTCCCACTCCAGGAAGACTTGAATTTTTCCAGGAAGAGTGGGAGCCTGCCAAGAGCAGAGGGATGGGGCAGACCCCTTCCACAGTGGGGTGCTGGGAACTGGGAACAGGGCAGGATGCCTCCCACATACCCTCACGGTAGAACTGCCATGGGAGGAGGTCTCCCCATCCCAGCCTCTCACTTACCTTCAGCCCCTTTGCCCTGTTAATGGCTCGCAGAGGCCTCAGCACCCTCAGCACCCGGAGGATCTTCACCACAGAGATGGTACTGGACCTGGGGAGGAAGGCACAGCTGAGATGTGGCGAGAGATGCTGCCCAAGCCAGGCTGGCACAGCCCCACCAAGCAGCCATGGAGGGCATGCTGGGGCCAGCAGTGAGGGACAAGGGATGGCAGAGACACACAGATGTCACCAGCCACCACCCCATGTAAGGCCAGGTGACACTGGCAGCTGGAGAAAGCAGATCCTAATTGAATTTCTACCCACAGACCTATGACACTCAAGGAGTGTCCTTTGACCTCCTTGACCTTTGACACTCAAGGAGTTCAGGGGCAGTTGTCCATGTGCCCTAAACGTGACATTACGGACACATGGCCGGCCATTGGGCTGGCTGCTCCTCCTCCACCCACCATGCCCAGCTGCCCCACCAGCCTGGAGTGACCAGTGCCCACTGTGTGGCACACAGAGGTGCTTACTCCATTCCCATGGAGATGAGGGAGACAGCGACCACCAGCAAGTCCAGGATATTGAAGGAGTTCCTGCAGAAGGAGCCTTTGTGCATGAAAGCACCGTAGGTTGTCATCTGGGGAGCAGAAAGAGTTAGGAAGGAGGGTGGGCAGGGCTCAGGGGCATGGTCCCTCCAGAGGGGGAAGGGTGGACAAGACACGAGGGACTTCTCCTAGCTCCCTGTCCTGCTGAGACCTCTGCAGCCAGGCAGGAAGCTGACTTCAGGTGGAAATCCTCTGTGCAGCACTGGCTGCAGACAAAATTCTCCCAGTCAGTCAGCAAACTGAAGAAGAGAATACTAAAGACACTTGGAGTGGAGCAACACATGGCAGCAGCTTGGATTGCAGCTTTTGTCCACAGGTTTTCACTGCTTTCTCTTTCTCTCTTTTTCTTTAATGGCACATCAGAATGAAAATGCTGTGTCCCCGTGTCACAGCACAGCTCACTTAGCTGCCTGGGCCCAAAGAAGAGGACACATGGCCTCTGGGACAGGTCATGTGTTGGAGCCTTGAATGAAGAGATGGAACTCTCTGGCTATTGTACGATTTATTACTTAGAAATAAATCAGATAAGGCATCAGTCTCAGAGGTCGTGGATTTAGAGTAGTAAGTTGTCCACAGGTCAGAGGACAGTCCCGAGTGTCTAATTTACACAGCAATACATAACTTTCTGGTCCAAAGAGTAGTTAACCCAGAGTTTTGATTTGACCTTATAACCTCTCACCTTTATTAGTCTCTACTGCATTGTGTCTGTCCTTCATCCAATGGCTTGTTAGCTCATGTACACACATATGCTTTATTACAACATCTAAATCCTTAACTTAAACTATAAAATCACATTACTACACTTAAAAATCCTCCACCATATTGATGCCTTAGCTTTTAACTTTTATATTGTTTCCAACCCTGCCCTGCCCAGTGTCACTCTGCAGTTCCCTGGAGCTCGTTCAGTGCTGTTCTCTCATGCTCACACACACACAACAAAGCCTCTCCAGCTCTCCAAGGACACCCAGACCCTCCTAGGCCCAACAACTGCAAACCACAATCTTGGGGACAGGGGGGCAAGCTTGGGCAAATTCCATCATTACCTAAAGTGTTAATTGGCAAATTGATGCTGATATGCAAATGAACCAAACCTATAGAAGGGTGAAGAACTTGTGACTGTTGTCCATTTTGGGATGCACTGTGGCAGGAGCCTTCAGACCCCCAGGGTGTGACCTTTGAAGGCCTTTCCAATCAATTCCTCCTTGATTCCTTTATTCCTGTCTGCTCTCTGTTTCTAGGGAGCCATTTAAGGCATCAATATCACCTAATACCGTTTCTTATTTACTTAAAGCATATTCTTACTTATAACTATAGAGACAAAGGTTTATATTTTCTCTGCTTAATGTCTGTGTACCTTTGTCATTACATCAACCCAAGCTCTTTCCAAGGCTGTAAATCAAACCCAGTAGTGTCTGTGAAAGTTTCTATTTCTCTGTTTCCCACAGTCATGCACTACCCAGACTGCAGGAAGGAACTCTTGGGGAGGATCAGCTGGCAGCTCCTCCTCACTGAGACCTTCAGGAGCATGAATGCCTAAAGGGTGTGAGTGTCCATGGCCACAACAGTCTAGGCCTGTGTGCTAGGCCGTGCTCATGGCAGGACCATGGGTGAAGGACTCACCTTCAAGACGATTTCGACTGTGAAGACAGAGGTGAAACCGATGTCAAAGTACCCAAGAATCTGGGGACAGAGACACCAGTACTGGATGAGACTTTGGTGACATGGGAAACACTTCACTGTGTCCAAACATCCTGGAATTGCCCACTCTGTGGACTGGGGAGCCCATCCAGCTCAACAGAGTTTCTAAACCCAGTACCAAAAAGACTCCTGAACTTTTCCACCTGATCTTTGCTTATTTTCTCTAGTGCAAGATCCAACCTGCAGCTGGAACAAAACTCTCCCTTTCCAGGTGAGTTAGGCTTGACCTTAATCACCTGAAAGCATCTGATCCCCAAGAACCCCAAGTGCCCTGGGAAGTTGTCTCATGTGAGATCCCCCAGTCCCTGCCAGACCCACTGGTACCCTGCAGGACAGGACCTGTGGCTCTCACCACTGCGTGCCAGCAGCATTCGAGGGCACTGCACACACCAGAGATCCAGTCTGGCTCCTCCCAGGATGTCTCTTTCCCCAGTAAGCCACCACAGTTTCAAACCAAAATAACCTCTCACGCTTTGTCTCTCCACCCACAAGTAAAGTGAGGCATGGAGCAGTAAAAACCCTGTCCCAGCTGCACCAGGAATGGAAAGCACATTCAGCATCTCCTGCCAGAGGCAGGGCTGGAATCCCAGCCCAGGCAGAGCACCTGGCAAGTAGGTCCCTGTTTGCTGGGGAGCTGGGAGTCTCCATGAGGTCTCCCCCACCCATCCCAACCCTCTACATCTCCAGGAGCACCTTGTTGCGGAAGGACTCGGCCCGGATGGGATCCTCAGCTGCCAGGGAGATGCTGCTGAGCAGGATGAAGAGCAGGATGAAGTTGGTGAACCAGGTGGCATTAACAGTCCTGTGGCACAGGACCCGAAACCTGCCAGGGACAGAAATGCCTTGAGATGCTGCAAGGGGCCAGAGGGGCATCAGACAAGGTCGTGGCAGCCTGGCAGAGGGTTTTGGCTAAACCCTGAGCACAGGAAGGCCCCAGGCATGGCAGGATGTCAGTGAGGTGGTTCTCTTCAGGACTGGCTGTCATGCACAAACAGGACCCTGCTGTGAACAGCTGATGCCAGAGGCACCTGGGCCGTGCCTAGCACAGAGAAGGGGCAGTGCCTACTTGTTGGTTGGGCTGAAGATGAAGAAGGAGCTGGCTTCAGGCATGGGCACGGCCTTCTCCTTCAGCTGTAGCTCTGCAAGGGGACGTGGCCGAGGACTCAGGGGGATTTCAGGCTCATCTTCCTCATCATCACCTGCAGGGTGACCGTGAGAAGGGAAAAGAATCATCCAGAGTGGGAGAGGGAATATGACCTCATGCACAACCTTCTGATCCCATGATCCTGATCTGGCATGAAAGCCAGAGGGACCTCAGTACCCCAAGGATGGTGAAAGGTCAGCACATCCTTTGCTCCTCACACACCATCTCTCTGCAGTGCCTCCTCAGCCTTCCTTGCCAGGGACAAGTCTTACCTGGGAAGTCTGCAGAAGGGTAGGGGTCTTTGATCTCGTTGACATTGGATTCAAATTCGTCCACTTTCAACTGAAACAAGGGAGAGGCAGAGAGGAGGATGTGCAGCTGCATGTGCCAGCTGGCCAGACCCTCTCACCCTGGAAGCCCTGTGGGACAAGCAGCACCTCTGCGTTTGGCCTACACAGCACCAAGCACACGGAGAGCTGGCCCAGGCTGGAGCAGAGTGAGGGCATGCTGCTGCATCCATAGAGGATGGGAAATGGGAATGTGTGCTGGGCTGTGCTGGGAATGTGAGCCTGGAGCTCTGCAAATATGCCAGGGGTGGAGTAAGGTATGGAGCAACTCCTGGGCAGGTTTCTAAGGGCATCTCTGGAAAGTGGATGGGGAGGAAGCTGCTGGCCAGACGCTTCTCAGGGGCAGCTCAGCACGCAGCCAGCACAGCTGAACAGAGGGGTTTGCATATGAGGGCACTGGTGTGGGCATAAGGGAGATCTGGGATGCTGCTGACTTGCTTTGCTCCACTCCACACTGGTGTGCACCAGACGGTCTGAGCCACTGACCGCTGGCTGTGGGCAAGGAAACGGATCAGAGCAAAAGGGTCCCCAGCAATGGAGCTGTGTCACCAGGCAACGTGTCCTGCCTGGGCCCAGAGCCCCCACCACCAACAGCACCCATCACCAGGGCATGCAGTGGTTCTGCTCCAGAGTCCAGACCAGGGCTGGCTCCAAGCCTTTGACTCTCCTGGCTGGTAGGAGGAGGAGCCAGGGCCCTTCCTGGGAGCTCTCCAAGGCTCACCTCCACCAGAACTGACCTTGGCTGTTGTGGGAATCCCTTCTCCCTTCACTTTCTGCTCCAGCTTCTTTGCCAGCATCTGCTTCTCCTCTTCAGACTTCTCTGGGTAACCTCTGAGCAGGGAGGAGGGGAGAGCAGGAACTGAAATCTGGGCAGGGGCCCCAGGAAAGGTCATTCTGTCCCCTCCCACCCGAGCACCTCATCTGGGAGCTCCCATGGCCAGGGATGGCAGTGCTCACCTGGACATCTTCCGCCGTTTGCGCTCCTCTGCTTTGGCCTTCTGGGCTAGAGTCAGGCTCTCGGCCTCAGCCAGGTTATCGACAGCGATGGCCAGGAACACATTGAGGAGGATATCTGGGAGAACACTGCTAAGGACATGGGCTTGGTTCCTGTCTGGAGGATGTGGCCAGAGCCATCCATGGTCTGCAGGGTGCCCTTAGAAACCCTCCTGGAGCTTGGCCCTTGTGATAACCCCAGCTGGTGATCCCTATCAGCATCTATCCCTTGTGAGCACTAAGTGCTGAGCTGGCTGCCCTCTCTGGCTGAATCTCTGCCTGCCAGACACTCAGACCTTCTCCAGATGTGCTTTCCTCCAAACCCCAGCCTTCAGCCATCAGCAGTGCAAGCCCTGAAGCCCATGGCTTATTCCATTGCTGTTCAGAACTGAAAAGCTCGAGGCAAGCACTGGGACACTGAGGGAAGCCCCTGCTCCCCCCTTCCCTGTCCTGTGCAGTTGGTGCTGTGGGGTTGGGTGCAGGGGCCTGGGCCTGGCTCTGCAGGCAGAGGATACAGTTCCCACAAACAAAGAGGATGATGAAGTAGATGCAGACCAGCATGCCAGGAAAGGACGGGCCCCCGTAGGCCATGATCCCATCATACATGATTGAATTCCAGTCCTCTCCAGTCAGGATCTGGGAGCAGAGCAGTACTAAAGAGTCAAGAGTATCCACAGCAGAGCACGACAGAACCCCACAGACCGATCCTTACCCTTCTGGCTCCAACCCCAAACCTTCACAGCCCCTCCAGCCCCACGGTCAAACCCTCCTTTCTGCTCAGCCCTGAGCCTGAACCACTGCTCATGACTCCAGCTGCATTTCCCTGTTCCTGTCTCAAAGCCACATCACCCCCACAAACCCACATCTCCCTGAAACCTAACTCCTCCCTGGAGACCCACAGCCCAGGTGAGACCCCCAGCCCCCTGCTGCCCTTCCCACAGCCCCAAACCTGGAAGACACTGATGAGGGCCTGGGGAAAGTTGTCAAACGTGCTGCGCCGCACTTCCATGTCCTCGAAATCAAACTTGCCCCCAAAGAGCTGCATGCCCAGCAGGGCAAAAACTATGATGAAGAGGAAGAGGAGGAGGAGCAGAGAGGCAATGGAGCGGACTGAGTTGAGCAGAGAGGCCACCAGGTTGCTCAAAGATGTCCAGTACCTGGGGAGAGGAGAGACAGGGGCGTGTGGGAGGTGAAAGAGTGGGGAAGGTTGTGGGCAGGACCAGGCAGGCACAGGGAACCAAGGTGATGTGCCAGCAGCCCGACAAGGGGGACTCTGGACCCAGGCTGGGCTCTGAGACTGCTCCAGGCAGGCTCCAGGAGGAAGAAATGAACCTGCAGACATGGTGTGACAAGCAAGGTAATGCTGCTGCCTGCACAGGGCACCAGCAAGCAGGATGGGGAAGAGGGGAAAACACTCAGTGGGTTGGGGCCACAAAGAAGAGCTGGGAGTCCTGGTCCACAGCACCCCCATTCACAACATCCTAGAACCCAGAGCTGGAGTGTGGCCTCAGCTCTGTCCTACTCCCAGTAAACCATGTCCTGGACACAAATCCCCAGCTTGGCCTCCTTCCTCCACCCAGCAACCACCAGCTCTGTTCATGCTGCAGGCTCCCCCAGGGACAGGGCCAGTGATGCCCAGGAACCATGGGTGATGCCCGGGCTCAGTGAGCTGCTGTGATGCCTTAGGTTCTAACTTTTATATTTTTCAAATCCTGCCCTGCCCAGTGTAACTCTGCAGTTCCCTGGAGCTCATTCAGTGCTGTTCTCTGTGCTAAGATAAACACAACAAAACCTCTAACTTGCACTTCAAGGACACCCAGAACAAGAACTGCAAACCACAATCCTGGGAAGAGAGGGGGGTAAGCTTGGGCAAATTCCATCCTTGCCTGGCTTCTGCTTGGGGAATTGATGCTGAGATCCAAGTGGGAAGAACTCGGGAGCTGTCCTTGTCCATGTTGGGATGCACTGAGGCAGGAGCCTCTGGAGCCCAGAGTGTGCCTCTGAAGGCCTTTCCAACCAATCCCTCCTTGATTCCTTCATTCCTGTCTGCTCTCTGTTTCTAGGGAGCCATTCAGGGCATCACTGCCAGTACCCCCAGCTCCCTCCCCGACCTGGTGATCTTGAAGATGCGGAGCAGCCGGATGCAGCGCAGCACGGAGATGCCCAGAGGGGACAAGGTGCCCAGCTCCACCAGGATGGTCTCCAGGATCCCCGAGCACACCACGAAGCAGTCGAAGCGGTTGAAGAGTGACATGAAGTACTGGCGCAGCCCCAGTGCATACATCTTCAGCAGCATCTCGGCCACAAAGAGGGCGAGCAGCAACCGGTTGGCATTGTCTGGGGTGGGAGATCCAGCCTGTCAGAGCAGGAACCTCAATCCCAGCATGGCTGCGCAGGCAGGGAAGGGGGCACTGCTGCTCACCCTCCTCTGGCCCACCCAGCCCCGAGCTGCTGTTTTTCAGGGGCCACACTGATGCCTTAGGTTTTAACTTTTATATTGTTCCCAGCCCTGCCCTGCCCAGTGTCACTCTGCAGTTCCCTGGAGCTCGTTCAGTGCTGTTCTCTCATGCTCACACACACACAACAAAGCCTCTCCAGCTCTCCAAGGACACCCAGACCCTCCTAGGCCCAACAACTGCAAACCACAATCTTGGCGAGAGGGGGGCAAGCTTGGGCAAATTCCGTCATTACCTAAAGTGTTAATTGGCAAATTGATGCTGATATGCAAATGGACCAAACCTATAAAAGTGTGAAGAACTCATGACCTGTTGTCCATGTTGGGATGCACTGAGGCAGGAGCCTCTGGAGCCCAGAGTGTACCTCTGAAGGCCTTTCCAATCAATCCCTCCTTGATTCCTTGATTCCTGTCTGCTCTCTGTTTCTAGAGAGCCATTTAGGGCATCAGCACAGGGGAGGAAGAAGAAAGGGTGATGTGCTGTGTGTGTGAGCACATCTGTACAGTGCCCGTGAGCCCTTGCAGGGTGGGCACGTGAGGCTGTGTGTGTGCATGCCTGTGCTCCCCGTGCCTCTGGGTGTGTGTGGGTGGGTGCCTGGAGGTGCAGTCAGCACATAAATGTGTGTGTCTGCACTGCTCAAGGCCGTGTCACGTGTGCTCATGTGCAGAGGTGCCAATGGACACACCCTGTGTGCGTTCACCAGGCAAGATCGTGCCCCTAAGGGTCCATGTGCGTGGTCTGTGGGAGTTGTATGACAACAAGGATCATGCACACGCTGAGTGCAGGCTCTGTGTGTGTGTCCAAGAGCCTCTGTGCTGTGCCAGCATGGCTGTGCACTCACTGTAGGAGCTCACACAAGTCTGGGGCAGCAGGGTGTCCTGGGCTCTCCTCTCTTAGGCTCTTTGCTTACCTTGCACCTGGGTCAGCCAGTCTGGCTGGAAGTGGTGCTCAGAGGCGATGGAGAGAGTGTTCAGTGCCACCATCAGGATGACAAGCCAGTAGAAGAACTTGGACTTCACCACATCCCTGCACTTCCTACGAAACATTCGGTTCCAACGCCTCCACTGACGGCTGGAGAGATGGCAAAGGGTCAGCAGAGCTGGCCAGAGCTGGGTCCTTGGGCTGTGCCTGCATGGCAAAGCCACCCCTGCTCCCTCTTCTGGGGGCCTTCCCTGAAAAGGGGACCATAACCTGTCCGTGGAACTTGGTGCTTTCAGCCAGGAACTGCAGGTCATTCACCCTCCTGGGTTAATTTTGGCCTCCAGCACCTCAAGTTGGGGCTGCAGGCACAGCTGAATTACACACCATGCTGCACAGATCATGGCAGGATGCTTGGAGCCTAGTCCCACATTGTTCACTCTGAAGAGCTTTTTGCCAGTACCACAGCCAAATTCCCCATTTGCAGCCCCAAAGTTTGCATCTTCCCCCACGCACCAGTCCCTGTTTCTCTGCCACAAACTGGTGGCTGACCAGGACAGCCTGGCCCAGTTGGGCCAGCATGTGAGAGACAGCAGGAGCCCACATGCAGTTCAGCCAGAGGATACTTACAAGAAGAGAATCCACTTGTTCATGCCCTCAATTTCATACAAGCTCTCTGTCTCTGACCCTCCTTCATCCGATGCCATCATACCTAGAGGAAATGACACTTACAGGATTTTCTTGGAGCCCTTGGGAAGAACATGTGGAAGGGAACCTCTTCCAGAAGCACACCAGGAAGGGCTTCCCCATCAGAGAGGAACCCAAACAATGCCGTCCCAGGGAGTCAGCAACCAAAGTTTGGGCAGAAGGCTTTGAGGGTCAGGTGCAAATGAGGCACCAGGAACTCCTGCCCTGCAGGAAGAGCAGCAGCAGCCCAGAGAGGGACAGCAGCAGGTACCCTAGCGTGGACAAAGCTGGGGCCAGCTGGGATCTGAGCAAAGGCTGAACAGAACATGGGCCATAGCTCTGGAACAGGCGTTTTGTCTGTCCCACTGTTCCCCAAGGCTCTCTGCACACATGCATCCCTCAGCTTGAGGCATCTAAAGTGCTTTCACCAGGCCGGGTGGCACGGCAGACACTGTGTCTCTGTGGTAGAGCTCCCCAGGCTTTGCTGAGCTTTTTTTAGATGCCTGTTTATCCACCTCCTTCCCTGAGCCACTTCAAGCCCCTTGAAATTGTCAAGTGATGGCAAAAAATTCATTAATCCATTAGTGTGAGAGCTTGTGACCCTGCACTGCACACCAAGGACACATGCTCCTCGTGGCCATTTAAGTGACTCTTGCCAAAGGAGACTCAGGCCTTGCTTAATCTGCAAATACTAAATACTATGGTTGAGGTGGAGATTTAGCATCAGGGATGAATTATTGCTAGTTTGGGTCAGATTCAAGAAAATTATTCAGGAAACAAAAAAAAAGAGAGGAAGGAAACTGTTCTGCAGAAGCCAAAGCATTTTGTTTCATGGGGTGTTGGGCAAAATGAGTCTTTGTGACTTTTTCAAAGATTCCCACCTTGCCTGTCTAGGTGGCCAAGCATTAGGAACCCAACCCTCACGCTAAGGGTCTGTGACCAAGCAGAGCTGGTACCTTCTCCCCTGGCACGATCACTGTCCATGACCTCTGCATGGGTGATCCAGTCCATGTAGCCCTTCAGGTCCTCCTCCAGCTGCTGCTTCTCCCGCAGCTTCTGGAACGTTCCCCGCGACTTGGCCTTCTCACGCTCCTTGGTGAACTCGCTGGGACAAGGCAAGCACAGACTCAGGGCTTGGTGTGGAGGTCAGGAACCACAGCTCTGGGCCTGCCCAGCTCTTGTAGCGATGCCTTAGGTTTTAAGTTTTATACTTTTCAAACCCTGTGCTGCCCAGTGTGACTCTGAAGTTTCGTGCAGCCTGTTGAGCTGCTGTTCCCTCACGCTGGTTAGACATAACAAACCTCTCTGGGTTTGCTCTTCAAGGACACCAGGCCCCAAAATGTGTAAACTAAGGCCTCTGAAGAGCAGGGCAAACTTGAGATAGTTACATCATTAACTGAGGCTTTAATTGGACAATTAACCCTGATACGCAAATGAACCAAACTTATAAAAGTGTGAAGAACTCGTGACCTGGGATCCATCTTGGGTGTAGCCTTTGGCCTTCGAAGGCCCTCCAAATAAACACCCACCTTTATTCCCTTATTCTTGTCTAGTCTCTGTTTTTAGGTGGTCACCTGAGGCATCATTTGAAACTCCTGAAATACTCTGCCACCAGCTGCACTCCCCTGCTCCAGTGACCTTCCTCTTTCTGGGCCCACGATGCAAGGCCACGGGGCCATCACCTGATGGCAGGCAGAGCTCCTTCCCCACCTCTGCTGCTCCGTGGGAGCTTCTGGCTGCAGGGGGCACAGCTGGACAGGACAGCTGGCACCAGATGTTGGAGGCCAGGCCCCAGTCCTGCTAAGCATCCTGCATTGCCCCCTCCACATGGAGAAGGCGAGCTCATCACCTGTCAGGCAAACAGGATCCTCTTTTCACGGTAACATGGAAAGGACAGGTCTGCCAATGTCCTTGCCCACTCTTCCTGCTCTCTTTCAATTAATTTATTTTCTCTCCTGGTGTCTGGCAGGACTGTAGACCTTCTGCCCAGCCATGCTGGTGTTGCCCTGTGTTAATAATAGGTCTCAGACACTAGAAGAATCATTTTCCTGATCTCAAACATAATTTAGAGGTATTTGCAAAAATATTTCAGGATCTTTACCATGCCAGCATCTTACTCCAGGATCAGATGACTGTAGCCCAGCTTGTCCTGCTGTTACAGCCAATTCTACACAAGAGTCAGGTTCCTGTGGTTTATTTTGTGCCTTTAAACTTGTTTTAGTTGTAGTAATATCTGTTTTAATATTGCATGGTTCTTGTCATAAATGAGGCCTAACAAATCCAAGTAATTAGGGCATTACTAACCCTGTGAACTAATAGAGGTGATGAGTGTGATCCACTTGCACAAACGAGGATTGAAACATATAAAAAAGACCCTGACCCTACACAGACCTGGGGAGAAAAGCCCCCCTCACTCCCCAGGACAACACACACTTCCCAGCAACAAAATTGGGGTGGTAGCAGCCCCAGAGCAATGCTTGGTAGGTTGAGTGTAACATCTCAGGTTTTAACTGTACCGCTGGGGGAATTAGCATTAATTGAATTTGGCCTAGATTGCCATAACAGGCTGATGACAGCTCACTGGTGTACTTGGACGAGGCTGTTGAAGCGGTAATTAGACTAACAACCATTCTCTTGCATCCCTTGCACTCATCAAAGATGTTCTCCTCGGGCTGGCCATGAGAAAACTGTGTGTGCTCACAGCAGGAGGGCAGCTGGAGGTGATGGCAAGGAGTGTCCAGACCCACAGCCATGGAGTGACCACTGCTCCCTGCTCAGCTCCGTTGGCTGTGTGTGCTGCCAGAACACACCACAACCCACGTGCTCCCTGGCTGGGCTTGCTGACAGCTGCTGGTGCCACAGAGAAAAGATTTCTGCGTTGAGAGTTGAGCTAAAACCTCAGAAAGCCATGGACACTCACACACAATGTAACCCACAGTTCAGTGTTTCTAAGCATGCGAAACAAAAAATAAAGGATGAGGGAGGAGAGAGGAAAAAGAACAGAACTTTTCCAGGCTTTTTTCTTGTATAGTTCAGTTAAAACTCCTCTGCTGGCAGAAAGGATAGGATGGCACTTACCCACTGAGCACCCCCAGCACCAGGTTGAGCACGAAGAAGGAGCCAAGTAAGATAAGGCTGACAAAGTAGATCCAGGGCCATTCATTCCCCATGGCATCATTTACCTGGCAAGAAGAGATGAAGGTGAAATATTCCATCTGCTGTCCGTTTCCCCTTAGGACCCTTCAACAGCCTCTGGGCTCTTTTCCCCTCCAAAAGGAGTGCCTGGCATGGTGGCACATAAACATGGCTCCAAGCCCTGCCTGTCTAAAACTCTGTGTCTGATTCACAGCCAGACCCAAGCATTTTGGGAGCAGATTTAAACATCAGCCCCAAGCCTAAACTTCGGCACAATTGCTTCCCAAGGCCTGCAAAACATGGGCTTTGCTGGGGGAGCACCCAGCAGTCATTGCTGTGCCTGGCCCATGCCCCTTCACAAAGGTGGGAGCTGGAGAAATCTCCTCTACCTGGAGAGCAAGGACAGTGTGGGCAGTGCCTGCAGGGATGCAGAGACATCACTGGCATGTTATGGGATGTGCATCACTGTGAGAATGTTGGTGGGGGTGATGCCTGAATGAATTTTTGCTTTTTCTTTCACACCCCTCTCACACACTCTTTTATAGTTTGATGTACTCTCAGTGCTTTTAGCCCCACACTTGTACCTCCCCAAGGCTGAGAACTCAGCTCAGCCCCACGGCACTGTTAAACCAGGAGAGCAAACATCCTGGGAGCCCCAGACACCAAGGGCCTCTCCAGAACATATTTTGGAACCTCAGCCAGGCCCAGCCTGGGGGAAGGTTCCTCACAACGAGGGCTTCACTCCAGCCTCTCACTGGGGAATCTTTGATAGATGTGCTAATTAGCAAGGCCTATAATAGTGTGTATTTCAGTGTGAGAGGTGGTGCATGCATTTTTCATGGCATTCCACCTGGACCAGTTGCTGCACCCAAGGATCCTGAAACAAACACCGAGGTAAAAACCCCTTTTCCCCATCAACTGTGTTTTGGCTTTAGCTTCAAGACCAGGGAAAGGCAACAGGGGCAGGAAGTCTTTCACTGGCAGAGACTGAGCCTCGCCACAGGGCCCTGCCTCCAGGAGGGCATTCCCTGCCCTGAGGCAAGACCAGCATCGCCTCCACCAAGCTGGGCACGAGGTGCTGCGGCCTACCCAGTAGAGAACTTCAGTCCAGCCCTCCATGGTGATGCACTGGTAGACGGTGAGCATGGCAAAGCCGAAGTTGTCGAAGTGGGTGATGCCGTTGTTGGGGCCTGGCCAGCCGCCGCGGCACTCGGTGCCGTTGATGCTGCAGTGCCGCCCGTGGCCGGAGCTGGTGCACGGAGCTGGCTTCTCTGATCCCACTGTGGCTATCACATCTGAGGAGAGAAGCCACGGTGTGAGCAGCAGCTCAGGCCAAACAACAGCAGCCCACAGTTCCTCCCCTTCCAAACGGGGCCCCTTTCACCATCCCTCCCACCCAGGTGTTTCACACACCCCTCAGTCCTGCCGCACTCCCAGGCCTGATGCTGGCAAGGTGTCCTGGGTTGCAATGTAAGATGTGCCCAGGGGTGTGTATTCTATCACCATCTCCAGGTATCTGCTGAAACCAGGTGGGGCACTGCTCCCTGCCTCCTCCCCTCAAGGCTATCTCCTGTTCATGGCCCCTCGATGCCTTATCTCAGAACTCACCATCCCATTGTGAGAGGCTCCACCCAGAGGGAGGAACCAGGCATTCCATCCTGGATATAAACTGAGATTTTGAAGACCACAGGCAGCCTTTCCCACTGGATTCCCAGAGGACAAGAGCTACATAGCCACCACTGGAACTTCTGAGGAAGACCAGACCTTTCTCCAGGATCAGTGCTCCAACAGAACCACATCCATCACTTCAGGAGGACTGCAGCCACCTTCTTACCAGACTGCCACTGCTGCCCTGACTGTCAGGGTGTCAGGTCATATCTGACTCTGTCAGTTTGAACCAGCATTTTTCCTGCCTTTATTTCTAATTTTCTCTAATAAATTGTTATTCTGACTCAGTGTCTCCCACTGGTTTGCTTTTCAAACACAAGGCCACACATTCTGCTGAGCACAGAATCCCTGTGGTCTCACAGCAGCCACACAGAGATGACCCTGCTGCATCCCCCCCAGCACAGCCCCACCTGTCCCAAGGTAGTAGCAGGTCTTGTGCATGCGGCCCTTGAAGAGCTCCTGCCCGACGATGGCGTAGATGATGATCATGAAGAGGACCAGCAAGGCGATGTGGAGCAGGGGCACCATGGCCTTGATGATGGAGTTCAGGACGACCTGAAGGCCTGCACAAAGATGAAGGGAGAGGAGGTCAACCACTTCCCAAACAGCTTCAGGTGCACCTTGCATCCCTGCCAGCCCACCAGCAAGCAGCCTTTGAAATGCCCTTGACAAGGGAAGAGGGGCACAGGTGGGGTGGGACTGAAATCCCTGAAGCAGGGATTCCTGATGCCTTCGGTTTTAACTTTTATATTTTTCCAATCCTGTACTGCTAGTGTGACTCTGAAGTTTCCTGTAGCTTGCTAAATGCTGTTCTCTGTGCTTAGATAGACATAACAAAACCTCTAACTTGCCCTTCAAGGACACCTAGAAACAAGAACTGTAAACCATCATCTTGGGGAGAGGGGGGCAGGCTTGGGGGAAGTCACATCCTTGGCTGGGTTCTGGTTGGTGAATTTATGTTGTTATAAAAGTGTGAAGCTCTCATGACGTTGGGCATCCATTTTGGGATCCACTGAGGCAGGACCTCTGGAGCCCAAAGTGTGCACCTGAAGGCTTTTCAAATAAATACCTCCTATTTCCTTTATTCCTGTCTGCTCTCTGTTTCTAGGTAGCCATTTAAGGCATCACAGGAAATCCTTTCTTCTACCCACCATGAAAGCATGTGGAAGAGCACAACAGAGCCAGGCAGTGCTGAAGGCTGCTTCATGCCCCTCCCTTTGTTCTGGTGCTCTCATCCTGGATGTACTCACAGGAGTTATGGAAGAACAAGACCCCTGCTCTGAGAAACTGGAGCGAGATCCTGGCCACCCAAAGGTACTGACACTGAGCCCTGGAGGCAGCCACACGTGTGCCAGCCCGCAGACCCCCATGGTTGACAACCACCAGCTGGAGGAGCAAGCAAGGACCTGTAATGTGTGCCTCCTCTACACTCACTTTGTGGCTGGGTTTCATCCAGCAGTGAAAAGAAACCTGTCCCATGGCTCCCCACCCTGGCCAGGCCCAGAGGTCCTGTCCCCCACCAGCCCTTGGGGACAGCAGGGCCCCGGCACGCACTCGGCACTCCAGACACCAGGCGCAGGGGTCTCAGCACACGGAATGCTCGCAGAGCCTTCACATCAAAGCCTCCTTTTCCCCCCGAGGGCCCCGCCTGCTTCACGTTGACCTGCTCCAGGGTCATGGTGATGAGCCTGAAAGAGCCAGAGCACAGGAGGAGAAGCAGAAGGAAGGACAAGGCGAAAGAGAAGGGCATGAGAACAGAGACCAAGAAATCTGAGCTAAGGATTCAGAGCTCTGCAGGCAGAAAAGTGAGGCCAGGACTGCCAGCCGTGCTCAGCCTCACCCAGGGGACAGCTCTTGGCAAGTCCAGCTCCTGGGCATAGCTCCACTGCTGACAGCCTGGGACCTCCCACCTCCCTCCCATGGGGGACCCCATGCCACCAGGGTAAGGAGACCTAAGAGGTATGAAGGAGTCCAGACAGGAAGGAACAGGAGTCAGAGAAGATCCCAGTGGATGCCAGAGCAGGAAAAGGGAGCCCATGGGAGAGGGCCATGAACTCAGTCGAGGAACTGTCCCCGAACACATCACAATCACTAGAAAAACCAATCCCTGGCTGGCTGTGGAACAGGGCTGGCACAAGCTGAACAGCAGCAGCCTTCCCACTTTTCCTTACCCCAGAGTCACAATGGAAAAGTCGAGCACGTTCCAGCCGTTCCGGAGATAGGCATCCGTGTGGAAAAGAAAGCCATAGGCAATTATCTTGAGCATGGCCTCGATGGCGAAGAAGATGAGGAAGGCATATTCAATCTTCTCCTGGGGAGCGCAAAGGCAAGCGGGAGAGAACACTTCATTAGAGCAGACTGTCACCTCCCCTGCTGTCCTCACCATGTCCTCACCCCCCTGTGACCCCTGCTGCCACCCCATCTGTGCCCCCCTGCACACCCCAAGCAGCACCTGGGGACAAGGGGTGGCATGCGGAGCCACCACATGCCACTCTCTGGCCTGCAGCATGACCCCCCCTTGCCTTTCCCTGGTCTTATAATTAAAACCAAAATACCATTTATGGGGAAAAGGGGTTTTTACCTCGGGATTTATTTCAGGATCCTTGGGTGCAGCACTTGGTCGAGGTGGAATGCCCCAAAATGCATGCACCACCTCTCACACCAAAATACACACAATTATAGGCCTTGCTAATTAGCACATTTATCAAAGATCCCCCAGGGAGAAGCTGGAGTGAAGCCCTCGTTGTGAGGAACCTTCCCCCTGGCTGGGCCTGGCTGAGGTTCCCAAATGTGTTCTGGAGAGGCCCTTGGTGTCTGGGGCTCCCAGGATGTTTGCTCTCCTGGTTTAACGGTGCCGTGGGGCTGAGCTGAGTTCTCAGCCTTGGGGAGGTACAAGTGTGGGGCTAAAAGCACTGAGAGTACATCAAACTATAAAAGAGTGTGTGAGAGGGGTGTAAAAGAAAAAGCAAAAATTCATCCTGGCATCACCCCCATCCCTTTAATGCCCCCTGCCAGGACCCTACCCTGTACCTATGGGTACAAACTGCTCCAGCAAAGCCATCTAAAGGTGCCTGGCCCAGGGCACTGCTCCTCTGTGCCTCTCCTCCCTGCTGCTCCTCTCTCATTCCCCCACAGCCTTCTCCTACAGGCAGCACTGACCCCTTCTCATCCTCTCCAGCCAAGGGCTTGCCAGCTCTGTCCTGGAGGCCCTGCACAGCCACGGTGGGACACACCAGCTGTATCATGGCTTCCCTTTTGCCTGGCACCACAAGGAAGCTCCCAGGGAATGGAGGCCTTGGGCTCAAGACCTCCTGCCTAACGCTAGACGTTTGCCTGGCAAAGTGACCTGCTGGAAATGGGCCTGAGGCTCGCTGGGCAGAGGTGCTGCACCCCCTCCCAGGCAGGACCTGGCACCCCACTGCAGGGGCTTGGCACAGCCCTGCAGCTGCTGGGCCAGGATGGCTCATCTGTCCCTGGAGCACAGCCAAGAGCTGCCTGTGCCCAGCTGGCTCTGCCTGTCACTGCCATCCCTGCCCTTGCTGCCAGTGTCCCTTCCAGACTGGGATTAAAACCCTTCTGAACCAGCCAGGTGCATGGGGCTGTTCATATTTCTGGTCCCTCTCCTCAGCCTATGTCCCCTGAAGGGCAAGGAGCATCCCTGCTTGGGATCTCCAGGGAATTGTCCTCAGAAAGGCACAAA
Organism: Erpornis zantholeuca; assembly: GCA_013400515.1. NCBI lineage: Eukaryota > Metazoa > Chordata > Aves > Passeriformes > Timaliidae > Erpornis > Erpornis zantholeuca. The sequence goes on from VZTN01037885.1 coordinate 575,292, forward strand.
CCTCTCTCTGACACCAAGCTGGGTGTGGGTCTTCCCTGGGGAATGGTGCATTGCTGTGAGCACTCCTCCCTCCCCGGGTCCCCATGCCCTGCCAAATGGAAAATCCTCTCCTTTTAAGACACCAGGGCCAGAGCCCAAGACAGAAGCATTGCTCGCTCAATTTCCATGTCCAAGAGCAGTGACCACGCTGGGTGTCCCCTTGTGACTGTCACCCACACAATGCCAGTTTCTTGTTCGCTCTGAGGGCAGATAGGGTAAGAGCAGAGATCCTGGCATTGCCTCTGCCTTCAAGGTTTTAGCTTGAAGGCAACTCAACACTGCTCACCTCCCATCCTCAGGGGACAAATGCTCCCTAGACTGTGCCCCAAAGCCTGTCCTTGCAATCCCATGCAAATAAAACTGCCATGGGGATCATTTCAGGTAGGGAGAGGCTGCAGAGCCTTGGCAGCAGCCAGTGGTGTGCTGGGGTGTCTCCCCAGCTGCAGAGGAAGAGCAGGAATGCCCACTGCAAGACACAGCAGCCCTGCAGCTGCCAAGGCTGCTGAGTGCCAGGATCCAGCCTGGAGCAGGATGCAGCTGCTGAGGCTGATGTCAGGATCCAGCACTGCAAAAGTCAATTCCATACCCTGATTTTCCAGCAGAACAGACTCGGGCTCCAGAGTCTCTCACTAGAAGAGATCCTCCTCTGAAAACTCCTTGTCCAGAATCAAAAGGTGGCTCGCTACTCCTCAGAGGTCCCTGTGAGAAGCCCACAGCAGACAAAAGGTGCTTTGGACAGCTTCAGGGGTATTTGCCCACCAGGTGCAGCCAGTGAGCAGCAAGGTTCAAACCTGGGCCAAGGAAGAGGCAGCAGGCAGGCTCCTGCCCCAGCCACCCTCCCCCAGCCTGGGAGGGACATGACAGCAAATTCCCAGCTTCTCTGGGCAACCTATGCCAAGGCCTTACCACCTTCAGTGTATACATTTTTTTTCTTATAACTAATCTAAATCTACCCCCCTTTGGTTGAAAACCATCACCCTCTGTCCTACTGCAACAGACCCTGCTAAAAACTTTGTCTCGATCTTTCTCATAAGCCCCCTCCAAGTACTGGAAGGCACTGAGGTCTTCTCAGAGCCTTTTCCTCTCCAGGTGAACACCCCCAGCTCTCCAGCCTGGCTCCAGAGCAGAGGGACTCCAGGCCTTGGAGCACCTTTATGGCCTCCTCTGGACCTGCTCCAACAGGTCCATGCCTTTCCTGGAGGCAGCTCTGCAGGTGGGGTCTCACCTGAGTGGGGCACAGGGGCACAATCCCCCCCGGTACCTGCTGGAGGATGAGCCCAGGCCATGGGTGGCTGTNGTACCTGCATCCCCTCCCTGCTGGGGGGTGAGCCCAGGCCATGGGTGGCTGTGGGCTGTGATCAAGCACAGCACTGGCAATTAAACTTACATGGCTACAATGCAATGGCCTGAGCCAGAGCGAGCTTAGCACAGCCTGCAAAGCCCAGCAGGAAGGACCTGAAGGATATTTCGTCCTGGCAGACTTCATGCCAGGTCAGGGCCCACACATCCTGCTCTGGTGCAGACCCCACTTCCCATGCCCAGGCTGATGGGAGCAGAAATCACCCAGTGCTTCCTCCAGCCCTGGTGCTGCCCACACTGTGGGCACTCATGCCCAGTTGCCATCAATGCCTTAGGTTTTAACTTTTATATTGTTTCCAACCCTNATTTAAGGCATCACCATGAGGGCCACACTGCACACTGGGCACATGCCATGGGCACACACAGCTCTGCTGGCTTCCCTGAAGCCCTGGCCAGCTCCTGGCAGCTGGGGACCTGCTCTGTGCCACCGCCAGCCACTGTCCCCTCCTCACCCCAGCGTTCAGAGCTGGCTCCCCACAGCAGGATGCTGAGGGCAGGGCACATGGCACAGCCAGCACTGTGGGCAAAAAGCCACTAGGAAAAGACACAGGTCTGTGTAACACTCTGGGCTCCACACATCCCCACCCACGTCCGGGCACACAGGAACCCCACTGTCCTGGGTTGCAATGTAGGATGTGCCCAGGGGGTGTATTCTATCACCATCTCCAGGTTTCTGTTAAAACCAGGTGGGGCAGTGCTCCCTGCCTCCTCCCTCTGGACTATCTCCTGTTCATGGCCCAGCAGTTCCTTATCTCAGAACTCACCATCCCACTGTGAGATGCTCCACCCAGAGGGAGGAACCAGGCATTCCATCCTGGATATAAACTGGGATTTTGAAGACTACAGTTAGCTTTCTTTTTTACTGGATATCCAGAGGACATGAGCTACATAGCCCCCACTGGACCTTCTGAGGAAGACCAGACCCTTTTACTGGATCACTGCCTCAACAGAACCACATCCATCACTTCAGGAGGACTGCAGCCACCATCTTACTGGACTGCCACTGCTACCCTAACAGGCTGTCAGGTCGTATCTGACTCTGTCAGTTTGAACCAGTGATTTGGGTTTTTTTCCCCTGCCATTATTATAATTTTCTTAATAAATTGTTATTCTGACTTGGTGTCTCCCACTGGTTTGCTTTTCAAAGCAGAACCCCCAGCCACGGTGCTGGATGGGCTGTGGAGCAGGAGGGTGATGGTGTGCACCATGCAAGGTGAGGCAGCCCCAGCCTGGCCTGCATCCTCAGCTCCCAGTCCCTGCAGCCACACGGGACCCTCGGGAATGAGCCCCCCCTTTATGTCCCTGGGGCCCTCTCCCAGGGAGCAGGGGAAGCAGGGTTGGAGTGGAATCACAGAATGACCAAGCTGGAAGAGACCTTCAGGATCATTGAGTCCAACCCATGCCCTAACACCTCAACTAAACCACTGAGTGCCACATGGAGTCGTTTTTTGACCACATCCAGGGATGGTGACTGCACCACCTCCCCGGGCAGACCATTCCAGTGCCTTATCACTCTTGCTGTGAAAAACTTCTTCCTAATATCCAGATTGTATTTCCCTTGACACAGCTTGAGACTGTGCCCTCTTGTTCTGTGAGTTGTTGCCTGGAGAAAGAGACCAACCCCCACCTGCCTACAAGCACCTTTCAGGAAGCTGTAGAGAGCAATAAGGTCACCTCTGAGCCCTTTTTTTCCCAGGCTAAACAACCCCAGCTCCCTCAGCTGTTCCTCATAGGGCTTGTGTTCCAAGTCTCCCAGCTGGGCAAAGTGCAGGATAGGAGGTGAGGGCACAGCATGACCCCAGCCAGCCCTGCTACACCCACCTGCAACGAGACCCCACAGCCCCCACTGACTCCTGCAAGCTGTCCCAGCCCTCTGCCCTTCTCCATGCCTTTTGCTCCTGTACCATCAGCCCTGAACCTCCCCCTGGGCCTCCCAGTCCCAGCTGGGCCCTGCTCCCCTTCTCCCCTGCGGCTCCAGCCCACCCTAATAAAAAGGTTTTTTGTAGGTGCAGGTTTACCAGGACACAGGCATGGACTGCCAGCACCAGGACATGCAGGACAGGGAGCTGCGCTGCCCAAGTCTTTCTAAGCCCTTTGTAAACATAAAACATCCATAAAGGTGTTCTCCAGAGGCCTGCAGCAACCATCCTCTGCAAAACAGAGCAGCTGAGTGTCCTTCTCCACTCCCTGGAGGTGAATTAAATCCTGCAGATGTGAGGCAGAGAAGGGGACAGGACAGGTAACGTACAGGAATACATTTACAGCAAACTCACAGGATCCCCTTCCTTTGGAAAACAAGATGGAAATGAGGGCTGGAGCCAAGGAAGTGTCCCCTGAGTGGTGGGAAACCCTGGCACCCAGCTTGGGAAGGAATTGAAGGAAGGCAGACATCAAGAGAAACTCGTCTGCTCTCCACAACAGCCTCTGTCACAGCATAGGAAGTGCGTGGGATGGGAAGACATGCAGGAAAGAATCTGGGAGAGTTTTTGAATTGTCTGCACAGATCTTTTGGAGCAGGTAGTTGGAGCACCCCTAGCTGCTCTGCAACGCTGTGATTTTCCTGCCACATTCTCCAGACACTGCTCCTCCTTTCCCACAAATGAGGAACACACCAGGGCTGCAGAGACAGGAACCAGAAAAGCCACAACCCCCATGAAGCAGCTGTGAGAGCACTGGAGTGGACAGGTCCTACAAGTCACCCTCCACTGCATCTCCCTCGCTGGCTGTGCAGAGCTCCTCACTGCTTGGTGTCACACCAGCTGTCCCACATCTGTTCCCACAGCTGTGAGACACCTTGGTGGCATTCCAAGGCTTCTCCCTGGACTAGATGTCTTAGGTCTGCTTGGTTTGAAAAGGCTTTTCTGGGTGCTACTGATGCCAGGATGATTTTTTGCTTTTTCTTTTATACCCCTCTCACACACTCTTTTATAGTTTGATGTATTCTCAGTGCTTTTAGCCTCACACTTGTACCTCCCCAAGGCTGAGAACTCAGCTCAGCCCCACGGCACCGTTAAACCAGGAGAGCAAACATCCTGGGAGCCCCAGACACCAAGGGCCTCTCCAGAACACATTTGGGAACCTCAGCCAGGCCCAGCCAGGGGGAAGGTTCCTCACAACGAGGGCTTCACTCCAGCCTCTCCCTGGGGGATCTTTGATAGATGTATTAATTAGCAAGGCCTATAATTGTGGGCGTTTCTGTGTGGGGGCAGTGCATTTTTCAGGGCATTCCACCTGGACCAAGTGCTGCACCCAAGGATCCTGAAATAAATCCCGAGGTACAAACCCCTTTTCCCCATCAACTGTGTTTTGGTTTTAATTTTAAGACCAGGAAAAGGAGACAGCAGGAGCAAATCCAGCTGAGAATTTAGCCAGGCGCCCATCAACTGGGGCATCCTTCAGGTGCTGAGGAAAGGCTTGGTGAGGCATTTTCCTGCAGCAGAGAGGTGCTGCAATGCATTTAACCTCTCCCTGTCCCTTTTTTGTCTCTATTCATTGCTCAATCCTCTCTGGAGATGGACCTTGCTGCCCCTTTGCTCCCAGCCGTGGAGAAGGCTGGGCTAGCTGCAGCTTCTTGAGATTTCTGTTCTTCCAGCTGAGATCTCCATACCCTGGGTCTGACAGGCACCACTGAGCCCTTGTTCATACTGTGGTCAGATCCTTCTGGTTTTGGTGACTGAGCTGGAAGTGTTGCCTTTCCCTGGTGTTAGAATTGAAACCAAAACACCATTTATAGGGAAAAGGGGTTTTTACCTCGGGATTTATTTCAGGATCCTTGGGTGCACCACTTGGTCCAGGTGGAATGCCCTGAAAATGCACACACTGCCCTCACACACTGAAATACACACAATTATAGGCCTTGCTAATTAGCACATCTATCAAAGATCCCCCAGTGAGAGGCTGGAGTGAAGCCCTCGTTGTGAGGAACCTTCCCCCTGGCTGGGCCTGGCTGAGGTTCCCAAATGTGTTCTGGAGAGGCCCTTGGTGTCTGGGGCTCCCAGGATGTTTGCTCTCCTGGTTTAACGGTGCCGTGGGGCTGAGCTGAGTTCTCAGCCTTGGGGAGGTACAAGTGTGGGGCTAAAAGCACTGAGAGTACATCAAACTCTAAAAGAGTGTGTGAGAGGGGTGTGAAAGAAAAAGCAAAAAATCATGCTGGCATCACTGCAAAGCCCCCAGGACATGGTGACAAAGGGACAGTAAGCAGGAATGAAAGAACAGCAGCCTGGGGCCACATGGCTCATGATGCCAAGGGCTGTTGGCATGGCAACAGACTGACACATCCCCCAGCAGGGTATGGCATCAGTGACCTAATGCACAATAAATAAAAATAGGTGGAATTTCATTGATGCAATGAATTTACCTCACGTGGTCCTTGCCCACCTGCCTCTTGCTCATGGAAAAGGTCCTTGGGGAGCAGCAGCTCCTGTGGGAGCCCTGCAAGGTCAGTGCCACTTCCTCCCCTGATCCCCACACACAGCCAGGCTCCCCCAGCTCTGTCCCCACGGGTCTCAGCCACACTCTGAGCCCTCCCCCCGAGGGAAGCCCCCATCCCCACTGTCCCCAGCTTCCCCTTCCCAAGGTCAGCTGCCTCACCTCTGCCTCTTCGACCTCTCCCCTGAGGTAACTGCACCTGCCAAACCCTGCTGTGCCCCCAGCCAGGGGAGAACCCAAAACCAAACCCTGCCGTGCCCCCCCAGCCAGGGGAGAACCCAAAACCAAACCCTTCTGTGTGCCCCCCAGCCACAGAAGAATCCAAAACCAAACCCTGCTGTGCCCCCCAGCCACAGAAGAATCCAAAACCAAACCCTGCCGTGCCCCCCAGCCAAGGGAGAACCCAAAACCAAACCCTGCTGTGTGCCCCCCAGCCAGGGGAGAATCCAAAACCAAACCTTGCTGTGCTCCCCAGCCAGGGGAGAATCCAAAACCAAACCCTGCTGTGCCCCCCAGCCA
>VZTN01037885.1:595945-643182 GCA_013400515.1 Erpornis zantholeuca
CTGCTGGCTCCCGGCCGGGCGGGGCGGGGATTTCCCGCGCCTGCAGGGGGCGCTGTGCGCGCTCGGCCCCTCTCCCTCAGGCGGCCATGGCGGCTCGGGCGGCGGGAGCCATGGAACAGCGGCTTCCCTTGCAAAGCCCCGCGGCAGCCGGGCCCGGTGCCCCTCTGGATGGCGAGGTGGGCTGCAGCAGGAACCTCAGAGCGGCGGCTGGAACGGCAGAGGCGAGCGCACCCCGGGGTGCAAAGAAAATGCAGCAGAAACTCTGCAACCACAGCAGGAGCCACAGGGTGTGCTGGCAGGCACGGGGTGCTGTGTTATAATGAGGGTTATAGTGTAGCGAAAAGCCTGAGGCAGCGGCAGCCGGGTTCTTGTAAGCAGCTGTGGCATGCGGCTGGGAGATGTGGCCTCCGGGGGAAAGGGGGTTGGGGTCCTCTTTCTGGTGAGGTAGGGTGTTGGAAAAGGTCCCAGTTCAGCTGCTGCTCTTGAGAGCAAAGGGTGACCCAGGACAAGGAGAAGCAGTGGCAGTGAAAACTCTGCAGTGGCAGTGAATCCTCTGGGCAGCAAGAGTCTGGCCCCAAAACCACACCTGTCCCCACTCGGATCCCAAGAGAGAGCTGAGCTGAGCCCCTGACCTCCCTGCCAAAATCTCGGGGTGTCTCTGCCCTTCCCAAGAGAAAAACCCCCAGCTAATAGATGGTAGCAAACTGCACCCCTTCCCCCTTCCCTGGACACGTTTGCTACATCTTTTGTCTCTTAAGTACCTGTCATTCCCATGTCTTAGGCAACAAATGGGAGAAAAATTCCATGAGAGAAAGAAATAAGAGGGAAAATCCTAACGTCCAACAGTGGGGAAGAGGGGAAAAGGGACTTCTGGCAAGGCTACTTTGAGCTTTTATTATTAACATTATTATTATTTTTTAAGATGCAGCCATCTAAACAAACATGCCTTTAATGGTTGGTTTATACATTCACACAAGACATGAGTTTAAGCATTCCTTTATTGCATAAGCACCAAAGAAGTCACTACTCCCCTAGCAGCACCAGAAGCACGTGAAGAAGCAAACGTGGTTTCAGTGTTAGCACCTTTCATCCATGCACTGTTTCTGAATTCAGCTTTCATTTGGAAGAAGGACTTGTGAAGTAAACAGCAAAACATTTCCCTTTCCCGACAGGCTTTCCAACCCATGGGTTCCTCACAGAGATGTTGCCTGCATTCTAGGCTGTGTTCGATCAGCTTCCTCGAAGATTTATATAAGAAAAGCTGTATTCACCCAGGCCAGATGCTCATACATTTCAGTGTCCTATCCCCCATACCAGCCAGGAGCAGATGCTCAGATAAATTTAAGGAGTAAGGCCACGTTTCAGCAGAGTTTTCCCTCTGTCGGTGAACTGCACTCCCCACCTCCATCAGAGACTGTCACAGTCATAAAGCAACTCAGTTTTGCATGTCTTAAACAGTGTTCATTAATTTTTGTTTTTCCTCACTACAGACACACCAATAAGAATGGGCAGATAAATGATCGGGGGGGAGGAGAGGAGGAAGGGGCGGGGTAGGTAAAGAAGAACAGAGAAAGACACAAAAAGAGAGAGAAACCCTAAATGTTGCTAAGCCCTGAGAGGGCAACACAATCTTGAGTCAGGCGAGTAAATGGCTGAAACTCCCCCTGGTGTGCCTGGTGCTAACCTTGTTTGTATGAAGCTACGAGCTGTAAGTTCTCTGTTTGCATTGCAGCGGTGTGAAAGCATCCAGAGTTAGCACTAGCCAGTACTCTCTCTATTTTAATAATATACTGCTTTTAATTCCCCACACCCACCCATTGCCCTGGCCTCCTCTCCACACGCCATTCTCCACCTCAGGTGATCCTGAGAAGACAATCAACACCCGTGGAGCGATTTAGCAACCCCTGACGTAGGAGCTCAGGTTTCTGCCCCGGCAATGGTCTCTCCAGCCATACCTGGAAAACAAATACATTATGTGATTTGAGGAGTTAGATAATGATTGAATTGGTGAGAAAAACAGACTTGGTTGGTCTTTCAGAGTCTTGGGTGACTCAAAAAGATTTCTCTGATAGGTATGAATAAATGAAAATTATTATGAGCTCCATCTAAGTGAGGTGGGGGAAGGGGAAGAGAACAGAAATTAGAGTTCTGGGAGAGGAGGGAAATTTAGGGAATTAGAGCAGATACTGCAAGACAGGATTCCTATCTTCTCCTTTCAGCTTTAGGAGAAGGACTGTGCTAAACTCCCTCAAATACAGCTTCCCATCCATTGATCCCCCTTCCTCCCTCAGTCAGTAGCAGGATTGTCTTTGATCTCCTCTGCCCACTCCTCCCCAGTGTCCACTGCAAATATCCTTACCAGGGAGAGAGGCCATGAGCTTCTCGAGCAATCTTCTTGGCACACCGAATATCATCCTCAATATTATCATCTTGCAATCCTGTAGAGAAGGAAGAAAAGGTCAGTATGGAGAAAAGCAGGGCAGAGGAAGAGCAGGGACAGATTGGCAGAAGGAAAGGTGTCCATCAGGAAGGAAGGGTAGGTGGGACACAGAGAAGATGGATGAATAGAAGGACAGACAGAAATGCCCGGAGCAGCTGCTGGGCAGGTGTCTTTCATGGAATGAACAAAGAAAGGTTCTCTGTTCTGTCCTACCACTTACTTGAGCAACTGATCTGGCAGGCATTCTTGGCTCCAGCGGTCCTGCCATCATTGCACCAGTACTTGCTGTTGATCTGAAAGATGCCATAGTCCCTGCTTGGACCATTGTTATTGTACGCCTTGGTGTTAAAACCACTCTCGTGTTGCACCAGGCACATCCCTGCAGGAGGAAGAGAGATCCCAGAGGAGAACGTTAAGGTATGTTCAGGGTAAATAAGAGGAAAGATATGAAAGGATCGAGGATGAATGAAGTGCTGGAGAAGTAATTAAACTGGTGATATCATAACCTTGAGAACTGGGTGGGTAAATTCTTGGAAGGACAAAGCTCCAGATGGGTATTTGCTGTGTGAACTATACAAGGGAGCAAGGAAGGGGATGAGGAAAGAAAAGATGAAGTCAAAGAAATGGAGGGACAGAGTAGTACTGCTGGAAGATGAAAAAGTTGAGAGGGACAAAGGTGTACAGGCAGAGAGGTGCTATGGCAGCTCATTATACTCACAGTCAGCAACAGTTGTGCCCTCGAAGCCCTCAAAGCCATTCCGACGTAGGATCCTCACCATCTCACATTTGGGAATGATTCTTCCCTGGGTGACTGGCAAAGCCAGGCCAAGGAAAAGAAAACCAAGGAAGAGCATTGACTTTCCCATCATGCAGTCCACAGCAAGATGTGCCAAAGCAAGTTGAGCTGTCTGTCTGCCAGGACTGCCTGCAATGCCAGCCTTTTATTCCTGCTCCCAGGAGGAGGATCAGCTGATTAAGCAAGCATGCCTGGGAAGTCTGGGCGGTTTTTACGGTAACAAGCCAGTAGGGAAGTGCCTTGTTACAAAACAAGCCACTGGAAGGGGCCAGTACCTATTTCCCTGGTCCTTCAAGGCTGGGCCATATGTTTTCCACAGACAATCCAGCAATCCTCATATGGTTTATTTCCTCCTCCAGCTCCAAAGCAAGCTCTTTACCTTTCATACAGCTTTGAAGAAGAATGGACTAAGGGTGAATGAAGTATTTTTTGGAAGGGATTGTAGGTGAGGTGTTGAATGGAAAAGCTTCTTTTTTCTTTTCTAGCAGTCATATAGGACATTGTCAGGAGAAGTTATTTCATTAGCTTCTTTGTAGATTATTATGCCAGCTGAAATCACTCCTAAATTGGAGAAATTGTGCAAAGACTTTGCTGTGGAGTCCAGAGAAGAAAGGAGTCCCTGCCTCTACAACCCTCTAGCTCAGTGAGGTGCTTGTGGGGGTCCTCTTGTTGGAAATGATACCAAGTTTAAAAATTTTTATATAACTTTAGTCAAGGGTTTTGTTTGCCTTTGCCCAGATGGAAAGGAATTGAAGCTTCTTTTTAAAGGACTCTTTCACCACTCCAGGCATGATGAGCTTAACATCTCAGCAGACTGGGAGTAGCACAGAAGATACACAAAGGATAAGGACCATTAATGAACATCAACTCCAAACATCACCCTGGATAGATAAGAGAAGAAAGAATGAAAAGATAGATAAAAGAAGAAAGAATGAGAACCTAATTAACATCAAAGAAAAAGGGATCAATAACCAATAGGAAACCAAATACTAAGAACTGTGTAACGTGGGACCAATGAACATTGAACCAATGAATTTCGATGGGTTTTTACTGCATAAGTATGTAAAAAATCTGGTAAGAATCATGTGAGATGGAATGATTTTCTCTGCACATGCCAGTCAATGTGTGGATAAAATTATTTCTGTTGCACATCCTGGCCAGAACAACATCCTGGCCAGAATAAAGTAATGCCTTAATTCTCTGACCCTAAAAATGTTGGAGAGATTTTGTTTTTCCCACAGTTTCAGTGACACAGTGAGGACCCAAGTGTAGATGATGTGGCAGAACACAAGTCTGACACAGCAGTTGAGGAACTGCTCAGCTGTAACTCAAGTCTTAAACTGCTTCCAAGAAAAATCAGATGAAGCAAGAAAGCAGGATTTAAAAGCCCTGGCTTGCTGTCCTGGTACTGCTCATTTGTGTCAGTTGAGAGTTGCTCACCCTGGTTTTAAGGCTGTAGTGCAGTTAAAGCCAAACCAGCCCAGGTGCTCCCAGAGCAGCAATAACATGCTGTGGAGAGTAGAGTTTTTTGGGGTAGTTTAAAGGATTGAAAATAAGGTAAAGCTTATAGCACAGAATTTATCCACTTCTGAAAGGCTCAATCTAATGATTGTTCAGTATCAGTTAAGATCAGGGTCTTTTCCTAATGTTGTGTCCCTGAGATGTTAATATTTGGGGCCAGAGTGGGCACCCTTGAAAAGTGATTATTGCTCGGGATAAAGAAGTGTTGTGGGGTGGTGACGGGGGAAGTTTTGCTCTGCCTGATCAAAGAAACTTCTGTGGGCTTGGGATAATGTGTTATAAATTCAGGTGACGTGTGCCCTGAGTAACCCAAGTGTTGGCAGGCTATAAATCATGTTTTATAATGGTGAGAACTGTGCTCTCATGGGAAGGCTCTCATATTCCATTGAGCTTTGTGCCAGTGCAGGAGGGCTTTTTAGTCTTCCTCAGAGGACTTCCAGTTTGGTTTTAAATGGTGTCAGTTGGCTGAGGTTTGCCATTCCTTGGAGAGGTGACCTCAGAGTAAATGTCATCATTCTCTCTCCTAAAGGGCAGCAGATGTGTATAAAGCTATTTGTGATAAACATCAGTGCTGTCAATTTTAATTTTTTGTTTTTATTTTGGGGTGGTTTAAAGCATGAAGTGTGGGGTTTTTTTTTTAATGTATTAAATCGTGTATCAGTGGTTGCTTTTGCCTAGTTTAGTGTGACTGTAGTTTTTTCTAGGCAAATTCTTATTGTGTCTTGGAAAGGGATCTCCTTTACTGAGGTGCTTTTAGAAAGCATTGCCTGGAGACAGTTTGTTTGCTGTGAAACTTCAGAGGTTGGCTTTACAATTGAGTAAGTGGCCGTGAAATGGGTGACAGGTATTACAAAATTTGTAAATAACTGCAAAATATGTATTCATTATTTTATTTACCCTTGTACAGTACAGAATTTGTTTCCAAGACCCACTTTGTACAGAAGGTTGGACTTTGAAACAAAGTTTTTCACAACTTTATCACTTGAGGTTCAACTGTCAGGTAAGATTTAAACTTGAAACTTTTCAGGAAATGAAAAAGAAAGAGCCTCACATTTCCAGCAATACCTTTCCTACATTATTTGAAGGAACAGTGGGAGTTCTTTAGGGGAATGTGACACCTGAAGTTTAGTTGCAGCAGGGTTTGCTGCTCAGCTGCTCATTCTGTGCCATAGTTTGAAGTTGCCTTCCTTACTAGTTGCTGGTGCTTCCATGTAGGATTGCTTTACCTGTCTGATCCATAAGGAAAGTGAGTTACACTTGTTAGAGCTTTTGCTGCCAGATGCTTCCCCAGCATCTTAAACTTGAGGCTCAACTGAGTAGAGTGAGCTACTTCCACATATTGATCATGTGGAAGAATATCTGTTCTCTGAGTTCATTTTTTTTTGCATGGAAGTACTAAAAATGGTAATACCTCACCTAAAAGTTCTGCCTTTTATAATTTGAAACTTCAAGTTAAGGGGAAGAATGAAGATAATGCCGTAAATAAAATTGTTACCAGCTGATAAATGGTCTACACCTGGTGAGCTAACACAAGGCTTGTTCTCCAGAGTTACTGGCCTATGGAAAGTGCACAATGCCCATTGTGTGAGAACTGAAAATTCACAGGCCTCAGTGTCCTGCCAACTCAGCTAGGTCAACTGGAACATTGAAGTCTATGACCATCAGGGACCACCAGAGACACCCCCAGGACAGAAGAACACATGAGTTAAGGAGAGGGGTAATACGTAAATGATTTTGGGGAAATGATTATCATATTAGTCTGGGACAATCAATGAATATATATACAAAATACATTATATAAACAGAAGCTTTCCTGTACTCGGCATGCACAGCTTTGGGAGGAGCTATCCCCCTGTGCATCCTGCTTCTTAATGCTACAGTGGTGTTAAGGAGTCTTTTGTTTTACCAAATTTTTGGTAACAAAATAATTAAATCCCTGTACTGGATTGTCTTAAGTGACAATAAATCAGCACAGGATTGCTACAAAGGGAATTCCTTTGCAGAGAATTCCTAGCTAGAAGTCATATGCCATAAGTCTGATGAGGAGTGGCTGAGGGAGCTGGGAAAGGAGCTCAGCCTGGAGCAAAGGAGGCTCAGGGGGGACCTTGTGGCTCTGCACAAGTCCCTGACAGGAGGGGGCAGCCGGGGGGGTTGGGCTCTGCTCCCAGGGAACAGGGACAGGAGGAGAGGGAACAGCCTCAGGCTGGCCAGGGGAGGATATGAGGAAGAATTTCTTCACTGAAAGGATGGTCATGCCTTGGAAGGAGCTTCCAGGGAGGTGGTGGAATCCCCATCCTACACCTCCTTATTTACTGCTTACAGTTCTACTGATCAAACAAAAGTTGAAGTACAATTCCTGGGGCCTATGGCTTTGTTTATTTTAGTCAGTAGTGCTAGGTTCTGTCACAAATTAGTCTCTCACTACACATCCATGGTCAAGGAGTAGAGGTTTCCATCCATACATTCTGGCATCATCTTAAACCCTGGACTTGTGGCTTCCACTCTGTTTCTGGGATAGGACACATAGGCATTGTGTCAGATGTTTAGAAGGGATGGGTTGGAAACAACCAGTCATAGAATCATAGAATCATAGAATCATAGAACCATGGAATCTCTGAGTTGGAAGGGACCCCTACACTCCTGCTGCCCTGCCTACCCCTCCTGAAGAGCCTGTAACTGTCCAGAAGAAACAGGTGAGAAACCTTTGTGTTTAGAACCTTCTCCCCCTGAGTGAAGAACCTTCTGGGTGAAGAACCAGAACCCAGAACGTGGCCAGGTACTGGAACAGGCTCCCCAGCAAATTGGCTACAGCACCAAGCCAGCTGTCAGACACATGGTGTGGTTGTTGGGGTGGTCCTGCAGGGCCAGGAGTTGCAGGATTTGGACTCGATGATCCTTGTGGCTCCCTTCTAGCTCAGCAGATTCTGTGATTCACACAGAAAGTTTTTCACCCAGAAGGTTCTTTACCCGGATGGTTTTTCACTCAGAGGGTGGTTGGGCACTGGAACAGAATTCCCAGAGAACTGAGCCAGCTGTCAGACACACAGTGTGGTTGTTGGGACTGTCCTAGGCAGGGCCAGGAGCTGGACTTGGTGATCCTTGTGGGTCCCTTTCAACAGAGAGGATTATATGATTCTATGATTCCTAATATCTTACCTAAAACTCACCTGACACAGTCCCACATGCATCCTCTAAAATCAACATTGGGCTGCCACATCATTCCCCCTATTTCCCTTCTTCCCCTTGCCCTTTTCTTCTTCTTTTGAGTTTTCTTCTTTATTTATCTTGGCCCTCGGTTGAGGCTTTCCAGTTTTCCATCTTTCCATGAACCTGCACTCGGTAAATGCAGGTATACCACGGGTTTCCCCAGTTGCTCTTCACAAGAAGTTTGACACGTGAAAAAGCTCTGGGGAGCAGCATACTCTGTGAAGAGAGAAAAGGGGTGGGTTAGAAGCAACAGTGAAATCAACATCTTACCCTGCCAGCCCTGTTTCTGCTCAGGAACAAGCTCCCAAAAGTAGGTGGGAGAAGCAATAGAGATCTGAAGCTCGCTGCTGGTCCTGGGGCTGCTGGGGAGGCTGGGGACAAGAGAAGGCACTTGGCATCCTCTGCATGCTGGCCCGGCTGGGGCTGTGTCTCCTTTCCCTCTGCCCCTTGCTCTGTGCTGACAGAGGGGCTGGGGAGGTTCTCCTGTGCATGGGGCTGTGGTGTCACCCCACTGAGCTCCCACCATCAGCTCTGTCTGCCTTCCTCTGGGAGAGAAGGGGCCTGCTGTGCTGGGGCAACACAGCTTGTCAGCAGGGCATGGAGTGAAGTAACAGTGATGCCTGACAGATTTTGCCACCACTTGTCCCCGTTTCTCCATGGCACAAGGTCCTTTTGTTATTTTGGTGGAGTGGCTGTGTGTGCATCTGGCTTTTCTGAAGGCAGAGTCTGCAGCCAGGGATCTCTCAGGAGCTGTTGTCATGGGCCTGACCCTGTCCTTTGGCTACCACAACCATGTGCTACTCAGGCCTCCAAGCCCCACCAGGTGTCTTTCAGCAGTGATCCAGGAGCCTCTGCCCAGGGATGAAACATTCACACCCTCCCTGCTACAGACTTGCAAGCAAACTTGTTTTGCCCCCTGACATCTGGGCCCCATGTGTGGAGCATACCTTCAGAGGGAAAGTCTGAATGGCATTTTTTCCCATATTGTAGGTGAACATCCCCAGGAGAGTTTCCTCTTCTCTGTCTGCATCCACTCCCTTGGGGGCAAAGCACAAGGAGAGCAAGTTGGGCTCATCCCGACAGAGAGGGAATGTATGGGCTGGATCAGCCCTCTGACATACCCAGCCTCTCCCAGGGCTCTGGCAGTGGTCTGGCATTGATTAGGGTAGAGCTCAGTCTGTGCCTTGCATTTTGGTCAAGAACCCATAGGTGCTTGGCCAGAACAAGTCTTAAGATGGATGGAGCTCTCAAGCCCATCTCAGCATGGCAGTGCTCAGCGGAGTGCAGGACATGAGGCTCAGAGGATGCACAAAGCAAGGAAAACCCTGCCCTGACTTCCCACCGGGGCCAGATCCCCACCAGAAGTGCCCAGCAGACTTACAAAGACAGCAATGTCTTTGGGGGCACTGATGATGGTCCCACTGGGAGAGGCTTCTTTGGTGATGTGCTGCACTGTGATGGCAGTCAGGTGGACTCGTGCTGGCAACCTGATGACAACCTGGCCCTGATGCCCTTTGAAAGCCCAACAATTTCCTGGGAAAACATTTGGCTGCAACCAGAACACAAGAGCAAAGATGTGTAGGCCAACACAACTGCACATGCAGCTTGAAGCATTGGGGCTGACGTGTCTGTGGGCTCTATTTTGGCTTGAAAATAAGGGAAACATGAGGAAATGGACAGAAGCAGGACTTCCCTGCCTGCCCAAGTGGGCTCAGCATGGCGGAACAGAGAATACTGCTTACAAAATCATCCTAGTCAGGGACAAGCAGGAACACCTCTGCCACCTACGGGGCATCCCCTCTCCTCCTGCCTCCCACGCTGAAAAGCTGTTCTTAGGGTTGACAGTGGACACAGGGTCACCAGAAAGAAAGAAAGCCTTTCCCCCAGCTGTGGCCGAGGACTGTGGGCAGAATGCAGCAGGACAGCTCAGTTTGGCTCCACTCCCCTCCAGAGAGGAAGCACTGCTTCTCAGCAAGCCAAGCCCTGTGTTCCACCTTTGGTTTCAGGAATCCAGTCTACACCGTGGGCTGAGGGGAGAGCCCCCGAGAATGGTTCCCAAATTCACAGGAGGGAAGAAAACTGATGATTTCTGCTAACACACCTGCAGAATAGTATCAGGAGGCTTGGCAGTCCAGAATAAGTGTAAAATCCTGCAGAAACAACTGTCTTTGCAGTCATAGGTCTGGGAAGTTCTATGTGTGTCAATGGTGGCTCCTGTAAGGAAGGGAGAGCAAATGGCTGCAAGCAGCTACAGACTGGGAGGGCTTGGCTCAGACACCATTTCTGACGCCACTGGCCAGCTCCATGTCCACCTGTCCTGCTCACATCTCCCTGCCCTGCTGCACAGGGCAATGACAGCAGCCACATGCCTGGTGGCTGCTTCTCCCACAGGGCTGGGTGCTGGGAGGCAGCAAAGGACAACCCAGCTGTTCCTTTTCCAGACGCAGTGGAGAGGAAGAGAGCCCCTCCATCTGCACAGGAACGTCTGTCAGTTCTGTGCCATCCCCACAGGAACGTGTGTGAGGGCAGCCCCAGTCATCCTCCTGGGGGCTGGACAGGGCACAGAGCAGTGCAAGGCAAGGAGACAGGGCTGTTTGCATCCTTACCCAAGCTCTTCAGGGCCCAGTCTTTCTTGACACAGGATTCCAAAGCCAACTGGGTCGATTCCTGGGAAAGCCATGAGCAAACAAAGAATAGGACCACATCAGCGGAGAGTTCAGCACGGTGCCATCACCCACAGAGGCAGAGCTCGGTGTCAGCCATGCATGGCCATCCATGCCCCCAGAGCTGGGAGACTGTGCTGCTGAGGGGAGCCACTGTGGCACCTGTGGCCACAACACTGTGACCCCACCAACAACTCCAAGGAGAGCTTTCTTGGGGGTTCTGCCCTGCAAAGGCTCTTTCCCCAAAATGGCAGGGTCACCTTCCAACTATTGATCTCCGCCCTCAGCTGAGTGACCTCTTCCTGCAGATTCTGCAACTTCTGGGTTTCAATCCAAGTGTGTGAATTCCTGCAGGAACAGAAAAGCAGATCTTGTCAAGGCAGCCCACTCCTTTTGTGAAACACCTGAGCTCGGTGAGGACACACATGTGCTTTCCCTGCTTTGCCAGTGCTTCATTCCATCCCAGTCTGAGCAAAAGGCAAAGGCAAGATGGAAGTATGGGAGCCTTTGCTGTGTGGAAATTGAGCACAGGTAGCACAAGGTCAGCTGGCACTTCCACACAGACACAGTTCCAGTTCAGGAAATCTCTCTTACCAGAGGGTTTTCAGTCCTGCTGGACATACAGTTGTCAGCCCCTGATAGAGAAAATTCTCCATTAGAACATCTACTGCCAGAGCCACCATGGCTTGCCAGAGAAGACCACACAACCTGCTTCTTCTTCAGGTCATGCCATGTGGAAGCAGAAGAGCCCAGGATTTATCCAGCAACACTCTCTTGCAGGAGGTGCCTGTCCCACAACAGTCACTAACCTCCATCAGTCCCTTTGTCCACGGTAAGCATCCTGGCAGGACAGTCCCGAAGAAAACAACAGCTGCAATTCACATCACCAAGAGACAGTTACTGCCCTGGGGTTTGCAGCAAACCCTGAGGGCCCATTGTCTCCTCCCTGCTGCCTTGGGGGTCAGGCAGCAGGTCAGCTGAGGAGTGTGGAATGTGGGGTGCATAGAGAGGATGCACCTCTGACCAAGGGACATCAGCCCAGGCTTCAGGGAACATCCCAGCATGGTCTTCAGTTGTGTTTGTTGCCCAAAATCTACTCCCTGTTTCCCCTCACTTCGGTGAGCACCAAGACCAGGCTGTACAGGCTAGGAGAGGTACCTCCCCATCCCTCCCCTTCCCCATCCCTCCCTTGCACACTCCCCTCTGGGCATCCCCAGTTCAGCTTTGGAAATACCTATGCCCTTCTCTCTCAACCTAGTAGCAAGCCATTCAGTCCAGTGGCCAGAGCAGTGGCGTGGCTGTGAGACTACCTGGGAGTCTTACAGGTGGTCCACAAGCCATCCCAGTCAAGGGCACACTCAGGAAGCACTTGGGCCACAGGAGTTTCCACACATAATGGCCCTGAAGGAAAGCTGATATCCAGCATAGCCAAGCCATCACTCTCAGTTGTTTGCTCATGAAAACTCACCAAGAGCCACTGAGAGCACCAAGATGAAGGCTTTAAAGCTCTTCTTCTGCTGGACCATCTTTTGCCTGAAAGAGAGGGAGTCCTGTCAATTACCCGAGCCTTAGGCAAACAGCACAGCAAGGAAGCAGAGGAGCTTTGCCTGACTTTGGTCCCAGAGCTCTCCCACACCTGCACGGTCTCTTGCCAGAGCTGGGGAAAACCCTTTCCCTGCAGATACTTGGCTCTTCCCCAGGCGCCTGGCTATGCAGCAGTTTGTCCTACTGCAGCCAAAGCTGGAGGCTCTGGCTCTGGAGTGCCAGTGATGCTGCCAAGGGGCTTTGCTCTTGGCTCTGCCTGAAACTGCCCACAGCACAGCACACTCCTGTCCAAGTGAGAGCGCCAGGCTGCTGGTGTTCCCTAAGAACACCCTCTGCTCTCCCTTTGGCTTGCACTGGCCCTCAGACATTCCCATCCTGCCCCCTGTCCACAGCAGAAACATGGAATATGTGAGAATGGCACGTGCTCAGAAGATTTCTCCCCAGGGAGACAAGGGCACCTGCCAGTTGCCAAATTAGCCTTGGGAAAGAAACCAGAGAAAAGCTACACCTGTCTCTCGAGTCTCTTCTCTTCTTCAGCTGGGACCCATCCCCACAGAAAGGGGACTCACCCATCACAGGGCTGGCCTGCAGGGAACCTGTCAGCTTCCCCATGCTGCTCCAACCCCACTGACCTCATTACACCACATCCATCCTACTGTTCCAGCCTGACACCCCGGGCAGGAACAGCCCACTCCATACCAGCTCTTTGGGAAGCCGCTGAGCTCCACGGTCACCTCTGCCAGCGGCTGCTCAGCCTCGTGCTCCGAGTACTGCTCGGAAGAGCCATAACGGCTTGGCTGGTGAGCCTTTCTCCTCCCCATCCCTCAGCTCCGGCAGGAGGGGATGTCTGCCCCGTGCAACAGCCACACAGCAACAGTTACTGCCCTGGGGTTTGCAGCAAACCCTGAGGGCCCATTGTCTCCTCCCTGCTGCCTTGGGGGTCAGGCAGCAGGTCAGCCGAGGAGTGTGGAATGTGGGGTGCCACGATGCAGCCCCGTGTCACAGGGCTGTGCAGGCAGTTGCTCTGACCTCACAGCCGTGGTGGCTCTGCTTTCACA
The DNA here is from genome assembly GCA_013400515.1 of Erpornis zantholeuca. Classification (NCBI taxonomy): domain Eukaryota; kingdom Metazoa; phylum Chordata; class Aves; order Passeriformes; family Timaliidae; genus Erpornis; species Erpornis zantholeuca. The sequence continues at coordinate 609,176 of VZTN01037885.1, forward strand.
ATTGGGGTGCCCGGGGCAACAGCCACACGGCAACCGTGTGTCTGCACTTCCCTGTTTGGTCTTGCAAAATGCAGTGCTGGGAGGACTGCCTCAAGGTGAGATGGTTCCTCCTGCCATCTAACTAGAAAGTCATACATAAACAAGCAAAGGATGCTGGCAGAATCATAGAATCATCATGCAGTTACAGGGTGGTTTGGATTGGAAGGATGCTGCAGGGCCATGCATGTCAGAGCTCTGGACAGGCACTCATTCCCTGGGCAGGCACAGGAAGGGAGGCTGCCCCTGGGGCCATGAGCCAGGGCCTATTCACCTTACAGTAATGGAACCACACACCCTGGAACCTTACAGCAATGGAACCACACACCCTCTTTTCCTTTTCCTCCTCCCAGCTTACCCTCAGTTGCATTGAGAGGTTTTTCTCCTCTGATTTATAGCCGGGGCAGTATGACCCTGCTCAGGCCTGGCCTCACATGCAAGAGTGACCCACGGCACAGCAGTTTTGGGAGGACTGCTGCTCATGAGAATGGACCCACGCTGGGGAATTTCACAGAGGACTGTGTCCCAGGGGAGGGGAGCCCACGGCCTCACAGGGGAAGGACTCCTCTCCCTGAGCAGTGGAAGAAAACCTCAGGTGACAAACTGACCAAAACCTTCATTCCCTGTCCCCTGTGCTGTCAGTGGGAAGAAGGGAGGGGTTGGAGGAAGTAAAGGTGTTCTTAAGTGCTTATTTTACTTCTCATTATTCTCCTCTGATTTTATTAGTAATAAATTCACTTTGTACCTCTAAGTTGAGCCTGTTTTGCCCTTGGAGTGTTTTCTCCTCATCCTTGTCTCAACTCATGAAGCCTTCATTAAATTTTTCTCTCCTCTGCCCAGCTGTGGCAGGGGAGGGTGAGTGAGTGACTTTCTTAGGCGCCTGGCATTTGGCCAGTGACAAACTGACAATAACTGACAAAAGGACCAAAAAGCCAGGTGGTGTAATATATATATAAGTGATTTGTGTCAAATGGGATAAGAGAATAAAAGAAATTATGTTGGTTGCAAAAATTTCTGCAATATTGTGTAAGACTTGAGGAGCCAAGTAAGGCATGGCAAGAGAGGCCCTAGTTGGAAGTTATAGTTGATGTAGTAGAATTTAGAGACTTTGTGGTTAGAGCTGTTGGTGAAAATAGAAGCTTAACATATGGAATAAGGAAACTAGAACGTTAGAAAATGCTTGCTTAAGGTGCGTACGTGCGGAAAAAAGAGGAACCAGCGAAGACAAGGAGGGATCAGTCAGCAAAGACCTCCAGACAGAGACCCAAGGGCTGATGTGTCAGCAAGGACCACCAGACAGAGACCCAAGGCCTGATGTGTCAGCAAAGACCACCTGATGAAGACCCAAAAAAGATCTGGCATGTCAGCGAGAATGGAACCTGCACAGGTGCAATGGAACATGTCAAGTCAGCCAGAATAAGATCCATAAAAATCTAGCTGGAATTGCATTTGGTGTGTGTTGGTTGGAGCGGGGACTCCCCATGCACCCAGCTTGGCCTGATCACCCAATGCTGTTTGCTTGCTTGTGTTTTATCACAAACACATAATAAACTTTGATTGAAAGCTATTTAGGCTGACTTAGCCTGAAATCATTTATAACAGTGGGAACCCAAATCCTTTGCCTAAAGCTGGTAAGAGTTGTCACTTCTGCCTAGCTACTTAGGAGCTCCAGCTGCTGCTTGGAGACCAGTCATGTGCTGACACTGAACTTCGTAATTAGAAGAAAATTCTCCTCTCTATTGAAAAAAAAACATTGCAAATAAAGGAACACAATCAGTGACAGAGAAAGAGAGATGACAACTGAGGCCCCGAGGCAGTTTTATAAATATTGCTGCTGTGCCTCTTACGGATACACTTCACCCTCAGCTGTGCTTCGGGTCAGGCTGACTGTGGAGCAACAGTCCCCACGCCCTGTGCTGGGGCTGCAGGCTGGAAAGTTCCTGGCTTGTGTACAAGGAAATGAAAGTGCCTTGGAAAAATATTTTGAAAGGTGGTTTCAAAGCCCAAAAATGCAAGATAGCTAATGTATAGAAGATTATAACAGAACTAAAACAAAGACATGTATCTTCTCTATAATATTGACTAGCAGCCAACTACTTCACTCTGTAAATATTACCATCAAGATAAGCCAAATTTGAGCTGTCCCTGAGTGGCAGCTGGACTACATACTGGTGACTCTCCCCTTGAACTGGGGCACCACTCAAGGTTTGAGATCCCATACCTGAACTTAAGAGGTCCTTCCACACCCAAGGCAGAGAGATTTCTTAGTTGCAACATATCCTCAGTAACTGGCTGATAGCATGCTGAATTTTTTTTAAAAAATCCATGTAGCTGTTCAATATTAACTCTTATAAACTTTGTACAGATTATTCCATTAAACATAAACCTTTGTCAAAATCTGAGGCTAAGATTAGACCTAGCTGAATCTGGGCTATGTAAGGAGGTGAGGAAGCAAGGAAATCCTGTGAGGCTCTTCCTCATCCTCGCAAACCTTCCTTAGGGAGCTTAGGGGTCTTTTGTGCTTCCCTTTCTTCTTCTCCCTCCTCAGCTTTGGCCAGCTGAGAACAAGAACCCCAGAATGGTTTGGGTTGGAAGAGACCTGAGAGACCATTTTGTTCTACCTCCTGCCATGGCAGGGACACCTTCACTGTCCCAGGTTGCTCCAAGCCCTGTCCAGCCTGGCCTTGGACACTTCCAGGGCTGGGGCAGCCACAGCTTCTCTGGGCACCCTGTGCCAGGGCCTGCCCACCCATTAGAATTTCTTACTAATATCCAATCTAAATCCACCATCTTTCAGCTTAAAGCTATTCCCCCTTGTCCAGTCAGTTCAGGTCCTTGTCCAAAGTCCCTCTCCAGCTCTCTCCTAACAATTTTCTCCTTTCTGCCTTTCAGACAAATAGCTCATCTTAACAGGATAACCATAGCAATGTTTTCACCACAAGTAAGCAAATATTTAAACTGTCATTTCAAAGATAAGAATTAAGAGGGAGAGAAAAAATGACAGCTAAAAGGAAAGTAAAAGTTTAATTTAATGCTTAAACAGCTTGAGTCCTTATGCTGCAGCTGTAGCAGAGGGCTGACACTTGTACACCTTATCATGATAAACCCAAAAATCCTTCAGCTGAGCTGTGAAATTAAAAGATAACTTCATCTGAAGGAAGCCAAAATCTATATATGCAAACATCTCCATTTGTTTATAGTGCCCTCTCAGCACAAAGTATCTCTTATGGCACCAAGAACTTGCTGGTATGAAAAATTACCCATTTAATGTGCATTTTAAAGTAATTTTCAGTTAGTGAGAAAAGTGAGTGAAGAATTGGACTTGCAGGATGGGATGTGGTTCATGACTTTCTCGACAGCTTTTACTCTGGTTGAAGTTTACACCCATCTGTTTGGGAACGACACTGGGTCAGCATGGGGCTGGGCAGACACTCTGGCTGCCTGGGTCAGCCCTGCAGTTCTTCAGCCAGAGGAGAGAAAGAACTGAGGAAGAACTAAGCAGAAGAAGCCCAGCAGGTATAAGTCCCAGCTAACTTTCACCTCAGTGCAGAATTAAACTTCTTTCTCTAAAAAAAAAAAAAAATTGCATCTCTATCAGGATTTTGGCTATTCTAGGAAGTGTCTTTCTTGCACCCTCTGCTTCACTAAAAAGCTCTTTGGCCCAGACAGTTTTCCCCTGAAGCAGAAACAGGAAATTATTGGGAATCCTGCAGAGGAAAGCTCTGCAGCTGTGAGGGGAGATGCTGCAATGCCATCTTCACCTGCCCCTGCAGCTGTCCTTGCCCCACACCCCAGCAGATCACAGGTGAGCCATGCCAGCAGGAAAACATTTTCCAGTAAGGTGTCTCCTCTATGCCATAACTATATAGCATGAGTACCTAAATAAAATATTTCACTGCTCCTTCAGAGCCAGAAAGGATGTCACTGCTGGAATTTTCATACCACTAAACAGGCAAAAAAATAATATAAGCCCTTTAATCCCTTTTTATTCTGTCACACTTGTTCTGTAAAACCTTTTTTCCACTCCAGCTCAACATCTCTTTAAATAGAAAAGTCTTAGCTGCCACACACTTGTCATAAACTAGGTAGGATGTGACGTGAGTTTCAAATACATCTATTTATTAAATTACACACTTTAAAGTGCAAAAACAAAAGAAAAAATAATGTGTTAGTGAAGAAAATTATTCTCTCTCTTGACTGCTAGGTTCTTGAGCTGCCTGTATTTAATATTAATGTCTCTGGATTTCTAGGTCTTGATTGCAACAGCTCTGCTAATTGTGGATATCAGGAAGAGATTATCTGACTTTCACCAAGTTAGGTGCTCCATCTACACTTAGTCACAGATTTGTTTTGCTTTTTTTTTTAATGTTTAGAAGGTTAGAATCCATCCCTCCAAGGTATAGTGGACAAAAGAGCACATTTTAAGTGAAATTAAATCATGCTTCTCTCGACTTAAACACAAAAAGTTAGCTCCACTGTACATTCCTCCACAAGAATGTTGGCACCTGCAACTTCACAGACATCCATAAAACATTTTTATAAACATCAAATGACAGAACATAGTTCAACACCCTACACAACCAATCAACATTTTCCTTTTTTACTACAACATTTATATCTCATAAACCTGAACTAATAATCAATCCAGTCTGGACCCCAGGTCGTGTCCCAGGGCAGTGGTCACAGCCCCGAGGCTGCTGGGGCTCAAGGAGCATTTGGGATTGCTGGGGGTGCCCTGGGCAGGGCAGGAGCTGCACTCCATGATCCTTGTGGGCCCCTTCCATCTCAGGACATTCTATGATTTTATGATTTCCTTCTCAAACTCTCAGCTGGCACTTGCTACCTAGCAAGAATGAAAACAATTCCATTTACAGGAGGCACAGCACTGTGTGAGTCTTCTCTGGGAAGTCCTGTATTCACAGAAACTGCTGGAGACCATACAAACCTGCAGGGCTTAGGGATGAGATCTGCAATCGAAGGACTGCAACACCTCTCTTGTTCCCTTTCCCTCAGCCTGGTGTGACAGCTCATTTCACCACAAAAGGTGAACCACAAAAGCAGCCTCACACAAGAAAAGGCAGAGGAGGGAATAAGGGAAGAGGTGCAAAGCAGACACACAGAGCAGCAGCTTTGCCTTCAGTTGTGAAAACTGCAACCCACTCAAAAATCATATTTCCAGCCTTCAGAGTGAAAGCACAGAATCACCAGCAATAAATCATGGAATCACTGACTGGTTTGGGTTGGAAGGCACCACAAACATGTTCCACCCACCCCCTGCCTTGGGCACAGGCTGCTCCAAGCCCCAATGTCCAACCTGGCCTTGGGCACTGCCAGGGATCCAGGGGCAGCCACAGCTGCTCTGGGCACTCTGTGCCAGGGCCTGCCCACCCTCACAAGGAAGAATTCCTTCCCAATATCCCATCCATCCCTGCCCTCTGGCTGTGGGAAGCCATTCACCCCTTGTTGGGTCACTCCAAGTCTTTGTCCAAAGTCTCTCTACAACTTTCTTGTAAGCCCCTTTAGACACCAGAAGGGCCTCTAAGGTCTTTCCAGAGCTTTCTCTTCTCCAGGCTGACCATCCCCATCTCTCTCAGCCTATCTCCAGAGCAGAGGGGTTCCAGACCTGTGATGCTTCCAACAGGTCAACATCTTTCATGTGTTGGGGGCCCTTGAGCTGGACACAGAGACCCAGGTGGGAAGTAGCTCCTCATAGCAGCATCACTGCTTTGGGTGAGTTTGGGTTCTAGAGAGTATTTGACAAACCCACAGGCTGCCTGTGCAGCGAGAACCAGATGGACACTGCAGGATCAGGCAGCAGGAGGCTTTTCATTGCTTTCCAACAAGAGCAGTGCAAGTCTGGTGGTGAGTCAGTGGAATTTCTCCTCTGCAAAGCCAAGAAGCAAACATTAACCATACCCCACAAAGGAGGGAGCAAACTGAGGGAGGACAACCCCTCGGCCTCTTTCAGAGTTTCAACACTCAAGATAAACAGGGGGAGAAAAAAAAGTACATTTAAATAGTGGCCAAAGGCAGTTTCATAAAATGCATCTAGGGGCCTGAGCCAAAATTCTGAGAGATTTTCAGTATTGATATTCATGACCATGAGATCAAAACCCAAACTTAAGTGATAGATTCTGCTTGCCAGATTGTAAGAATATAACTTAAATGGGCTACACAGGAATGAGAAAACTCCAAAGGAAACAGAGGAGGTTGCTGTTTTCTCCCTTTAACTAGCTGTGCAGTAAACCAGCTTAGCACAGCCTTAAGGTGGCTCCAGTGCCACTTAAAAAAACCCCAAAATCCTGGAATGTAAAGACACCACCTTGGTTCCCACACAGAGTGACAGAGGTGGCCCAGCAGGATCGTGTACTGCCCTTCTAGGTCAGATAAAGACAGGTGCAGGATGGGTTTGTGGGGTTGGTTTGATGTATCCCTTATGTGACAGCCTGGGAAAGAATGCAGTGGAAGCTGAGGTTAAAACAGGCACTGAACATTAGTGCAGCTCCTGAGCTGCTTTCATCACCAAATAAAGAAGATTTGCTTTCTCCATTTTGGTGGGAACAGGAGCTCACAGGTGGATTCCAGCCACACCTCAGGAGAGCAGTTGACAAGTGCTTGACTTTAAAGGTGTGCTTAAATCCTGGCTGTGAAAGGTCATGTGAACCCCAGAGCTCCAACAAAGAGGGAAAATCCCCAGAAAACACTGCACTCCCTTTTTCACTCTTTAAGGACTTCACATTTCACATGAGGGCCCACAGCTGGTCCTGTGAGCTGGTCAGGCTCCAGATGGGAAGTGGGAACATTGGTCCCTTCCTGGTGATGTCTTAGGTTTTAACTTTTATGTTTTTCAAATCCTGTACTGCTAGTGTGACTCTGAAGTTTCCTGTAGCTGTTAAGTGCTGTTCTCTTATACAAAGACAGACATAACAAAACCTCTAAGTTGCTCTCCAAGAACACTCAAAACAAAAATTGTAAACCATCATCTTGAGAAGAAGGAGGCAAGTTTAGGAGAAATCACACCATTGGCTCAGTTCTGGTTGGTGAATTTATGTTGATATCAAAGTGTGAAGCACTCGGGAGCTGTCATTGTCCATGTTGGGATGCACTGAGGCAGGAGCCTGAAGGCCTTTCAAACAAATGCCACCTTTTTTCCTTTATTCCTGTCTGTTTCTAGGTACCCATTTAAGGCATCACTGGCCCAAGGTTGGTGCCAGGGCTGTGCTGGGACAGCAGCTCCAGCCAGGGCAGCTGCACCCCTGAACCCACGTGCCCAGAGCTGCTGGGGGATGCATTCAGCTCTGCCCCTGGACCACAGGAGCCAGGATTGCTCAGGAAACAATCACTCTCTGACAGACCTCATTTTTGACATGGTTGATTCTATAACCTGAAAGAACACAAGTGTAAACATTGAACCCTACAACAGCTTGACATGGCATCGATGGAGCTGCTAAAATAATTGAGCCAGAACAATGCAAGATCCTTTCCACTTTTCTTTCAGCAGTCCAGCTTTCCAGGGGGAATATAAACCCAGCCTGTCGAAAATGGGCTAGAAACTGTTATACTGTTAATAGTAATATTGTTAAATAGCTAATAACTGTTATGTTGATGATGCATGTACTGTTAAAAAGTTGGGTTGTTATATTATAAAAGGGGTTCAAAGTGTAGTTGTAAGAAATATGGTGCTTACTGTGTTACACCTAGGTAAAGTGGAGAAAACCCTAATGAAATGAACAGGGCTAAAGCCTTTATTAATATTCAGCTCTTTACTAAATAAATCAGCTGGGCAGGGGGGGCCCAATTGGACACAACCCTGCTGTCATAGCTCCCACTGGCAATGCAAAGAAGAAGGAGGAGGTGTGCAGGTTGCTAGGGTGCAGTGCAGCAAATGCCAGCATCCTGCCCTCATGGACACCCAGGCCTAAAAGCTGCAATCACTTTAGAACCAGGAGTGCCTTCCTGATTTTAACAAAGCCTCCAGGTTGAAAGCTGTGTAGTGACATGTCCAGGGACGAAGGTGCTCACTGACTACCAATGTAGAGATGATAAAACAAAAGAAAGAGAAAGCAAATAATCTTTTACCATGCCTTTCCCTTTAGCACCACCTGATCCCTTCAACTGTCCATAGTATTAGTTAGATATGGCTTCCCATAGAGCATTTCAAAAGGACTCACTCCTTCTGTGACTCATGGAGTGATCCTTACCTCACCAAGGCAGTAGGTGAGATATCTACCTGTTTGAACTGAGTTTCCTGGCAAAAAATTAATATTTATTTAAAAGATTTATTCTTTCTACCTTTTTACTGGCCTGTGGTCTGCAGGGATTGTGTAAATCCCATTTAAACAGGAGGAACTTTGATAGTCCTTGGACAGTAAAAATTTTCCTTCTGAAATAAAATGGGGCCCCTTGACTGAGGACAATCATTCAGGAATTAGGTTCTATTTCTTTTAATAAAAGTACTTTGATGACTTCCCTGACATGATTGGTGTGGCAAGGGAAGGCTCCCACCATCCTGAAAAGGTGTCCACTTAAACAGGTAGATATTTACACCTTGGGAACTCTGAGAAATCTATCTGCCAGTGTTGCTTAGGAAGTATTTCTCTTTTCACATCACTTATGGGCAGCTTTCTTTGGATTTGAGTTATTTACACAACACATTTGGCATCTTTTTACTATTGTCTCTGAATGTAATTGCATTTTTGGTCTTAGAGCATAACTCCTTTCATAGCATCAGGTCCATCTGAGTTCTTGCTTGTAACTTCTTGAAAAGCACTTCCATCATACAAGTGGTTATGGGAAGTTGTCAATTTGTAATTATCTGAATTGTTCATTTCCTTTTATTTTATGAATTTTAAGGCTCTCTGTGACATTTCCAGTTCCCAACCCCTACAGAGGGAGTAAGCTTTCCCAGCATACCCAGGAGTGTCCTGTCAGATTTGGGACAAACCCTTCCTTGCTCAGGGAAAGTGAGATGCTTTCTTCAGTGAAAATTCATAACAGAGCTGCTTGTCCTTGAACGAAGAATTGAAAAGTGTTGGAGTCCAGGAAGCCTGGAAGCTTCTCCTGCTCCTCTGGGAATTCCTTTAGTCCCCAGAGCTCCTCAAAAATAGCTTAGCCTGCGACCTCAGCTGATGGGAGAAGCTCCTTCACTTTTGGGAGAACCTGAATGCACCAGAGAGGTGAAGAGGTTTTTGTTTAGTGAACCACAGAGAGTTTAGTTGTAGTTTTAGGATCTTGCTCTGTGTATTATATAGAGACAAGATGGAGATTTTTTGGGTGTCGGTCTCTTCTTCTTTCTTCTTTCTTCATCTTTCTTCTTCTTTCTTCTTTCTTCTTTCTTCTTTCTTCTTTCTTCTTTCTTCTTTCTTCTTTCTTCTTTCTTCTTTCTTCTTCTCTTCTCTTCCTTTCCTCTCTGACACCAGTTCCTGTGGTTTGCTGGTTGGTGGAAGGAACTGAGTGTGGAGAGGACATGTCAATGAAAGTGACTTTCGTTGGTATTGGGAACAAAACAAAGTGTGCAGAGTTTTCTTAATGGTCAATAATAGATATAAAAGGTTGCTGCTGTGAGCAGCCATTGCCCTTTCTGCCTTTTCTGCACTTGTGTTCCTGGAGGTCACAGCCCTGGCTGTGCCTCTGAGCTTTTGATAACAGAAAAATAAACAACCTTGAAAAAAGCAGAAAGAAACCTCATTTCATCTTTTCAGGACATGGGACACTGAAGAAGCAAGAAAGCTAAGCCAGGAACTGTCGGGGAACAAACAAACACTGAAAAAAGGACAGAGAGACAGGAGAGCTGATTTCTCGTTGAGGGTGAGCTTTCAGTGCACGTGCAACAGTCAGGCTTCTCTGCCTCTGCTGCTGGAGTGTCACCACTGAGCCCCAGATCCAGGCATAAACAACATGAGAAACTCCATAAAGATTCAGAAGGCAAAGATCCTTATTTATTAAAGAACGTGAATGCTTCTATGCAGCACTGTGAGAAGCAGTGAAAAGAACACTTACCATGGGTTAAAAGGACAAACATCCCTTAAACTGAAAAGCAGCTCAGTGTCTTCAAAGCATCAGTAACAAACAGCAGGTGTGAGTTATTTTCCAAGTTTGTTTACCATTCTTTCTGCCTAGGAAAATTCTCTTTCTCACAGGCTCTGGTGGTACTGATGCTCGAAAATCCCTCTTTGACCAAGATGTCAGCATCCACACTGGAGTTTGAACTTGTTATGGACAGAGTGGGAGCCTCAGGCAGTGGGAGCTCCTCTTGCAGCCTGTGCACTGCCACAAAGCCACGGTGCTCTGTGGGTTTTTTCTCAGCCTGATGAAGCATGACCTTTGCCTTACCCCAGAGCTCACAGTGCCCACCTCTTTGCACACAGAGTGATGTGCAGCACAGCAGCAGTCCAGCACGGTGCTTCAGCTGAACACACCCCTGCTAGGCACTCCTTATCACCTCTACCATCACATTCTGTCTCTCTGGTTAGCCTGACTCTAAACTGAAAAGTTTTCAGTCACATCTCACACAGATAAATACAAGAAGCTTGCTCAGACCATGCCCCTCAAACATGAACACTCACATTTGTACCTCAGGGGGAGACCTCTTTCCCTACTGCATCACATGAACTGCATTCCCTCTCTGCTGCTCTGTGATTTTCTGCTCGACTTCAGGTAAGATCATAGACTTCTGAATTTGCAGAGACTGTGAAAAACGAGGTTCATTCCTGGTAAAATTTTAAAGGTGTAATAAGGGGTTTAATGAAAGGACAATAGGAGAGAGGAATAAAGCAAAGGGTTAATAGGGGTGGGTGCTTGGCACGGTGCCAGGGGCACACCTTGGCTAACAAACCTCTTCTGTTAAATGCCCGAGTCTCATACATATTCATAGATTTCTGTGCATCATTCAAACATTCCCTGTCTGGTGTTCTTTTGGGTTCCAAGTCCCCTCCATCCTGTCACTATTTCCTTCTTGCAGCTCTGTTTAAAATTTGACAATCCACTGTGGTCCAGTTCTGCTGAGCACATCCTCTGCTTATCCTGTGTTCCATTTCCTGATCAATAGATTCTTCCTTCCAGGGTCTGAGGCTGTCATTGTTATCTTCATCCAGGCAATCCAGGAATGTGGGGAACTTCCTTGTTTATCTTTGCTATTCCCTGAGTTAGTTACATGAACAAAAAGGAGCATTCTACATATGCTATAATCCTAAGAAATCACACTGCTATTTCTAAGACACTATATCTGTAAAATTAAGTTTTCTAACATCACGCATGTGACATTCATTTTAATATTTGCCAAAAGCCAACAATACAATATGTATTTATAACAGAGACCAACATGTCAGTGTGCTTTTGTACACAAATATGTGCCAGAACAGAAGCACTTGCTAGGTATGACTTTGTTTCGGCAGCATTTCAACAACATGTGCCAGGAGAGGAGCACTTCCTGAATCAGTTCTTTCATCTCTAAGCCCTTCAAGAAAGCACTGTAATCTGGGCAACGAGATGGAAATGCTTTTGTTCTGGCACATAAATTCTGTGTGAGCTATGTGTGGATCTTTGGTCATCACGAGCAGTAAAGCCCACGATGACTCTCAGAGCTGAGAAGGAACGTGCAGAGCACAACAATCTGGTGGCACTTTGCAGGATGTAAAGGAAAGAGAACTGCCACTTGACTGTGGTGCAAATGAAAGTTTCCATGCTGAAGGGGCGAGCTCCAAGTAAGATTGTTGTCCTGGCAGAGTTATCTGCGCGAGACATACTTGGAAAACTTTTATTTTTAGATGCAGACTACAAGACTGATAGAATGTGATAGTACACAAAGCTGGAAGGAAAGTGCATGGCCCAGGAGTGTTTTGGCAGAAGCAGTGAGCTGGAGCACTTCAGTGCCAGCACAGTGTTCTGAGAGAGGAGTGGATCACACTCAGGGAGTGTGGGAAACAGAAAAATAGAAACTTCCACAGACATTAATGAGTTTGATTTACAACTTGGAAAGAGCTTGGGTTGATGTAAAAATAAAAGCACACAGATATTAAGCAGAGAAATTGTAAATCTATATTTCTATAGTTATAAGTAGGAATATGCTTTAAGTAAATAAGAAAATGTATTGAGTAGTATAGTAAAAAATGGTTAAGGTTAGTAATGTGATTTTATAGTTTAAGTTAAGGATTTAAATGTTATAATAAAGCATATGTGTGTACATGAGCTAACAAGCCATTGGATGAAGGACAGACACAATGCAGTAGAGACTAATAAAGGTGAGAGGTTATAAGGTCAAATCAAAACTCTGGGTTAACTACTCTTTGGACCAGAAAGTTATGTATTGCTGTGTAAATTAGACACTCGGGACTGTCCTCTGACCTGTGGACAACTTACTACTCTAAATCCACGACCTCTGAGACTGATGCCTTATCTGATTTATTTCTAAGTAATAAATCGTACAATAGCCAGAGAGTTCCATCTCTTTAATTCAGGCTCCAACAAGGGAGGATGAAAGTGCATGGTCTTACACAAGGGGAAGAATGAGCCTGCAGAGCACTGTGGCTGAGGTGCAGGGTACAGGCTGCGAGAGCAGCGTGGCTGCCACTCGATTGCCTTCCACAGCCCAGTTACCCATGGTAATGGGGAAAGTCAGCAAATTTGGGCTGGCACATTCTCCTGCCCAAGCCCTGTGTGGAAACAATTCCATTTAGCTTTAGACTCCCAAGATCTAGAGAACAGTATGATAGGATGCAGCAGACAAGGGAAGTGCAGAGTGCCCTGGGGAGTTTGATGTGGTTTACATGTAGCAAGGGTGTCCTGCATTGCAAAGTAAGATGTGCCCAAAAGCATGGATTCTATCACCATCTCCATGAGCTGTTGGAACCAGGTGGGGCAGTGCTCCCTGCCTCCTCCCTCTGGACTATCTCCTGTTCATGGCCCAGCAGTGCCTTAGCTCAGAACTCCTCATCCCATTGTGAGATGCTCCACCCAGAGGGAGGAACCAGGCATTCCATCCTGGATATAAACTGGGATTTTGAAAACCATAGGCAGCCTTTCCCACTGGATTCCCAGAGGACAGGAGCTACAGAGCCAGCACTGCACCTTCTGAGGAAGACCAGACCTTTCTCCAGGATCAGTGCTCCAACAGAACCACATCCATCACTTCAGGAGGACTGCAGACACCTTCTTACCAGACTGCCACTGCTGCCCTGACTGTCAGGGTGTCTGTGGGAACCCCCTGTTAAGAAGGGACACAAAAGCTAAATGTGCCCCTGTCCCACCCTCTCCATAAGCCCTGTTCAGTCCCAAGGTGTGCCTACAACCCCCATGAGCCTCTGCTGTCAGCCCACCCCCACCTACCCTGCTATTAGCCCCCCTGCCCTGGCCCCACCTTGGTATGTGGCCTGCCCAGACCACCCCACATACTTAACCCTTATCACCCTGCAGAAGCCTCTGTCTTTGCCTCTGGATCAGCATGCGTGTGGGGCTGGAATAAACTTCTCTGAAGACCTTTGTAAAGACCCTTCCTCACTTCTCTCCACCAATGCAGCCAGCTTCCAGAAGGCTGTGGGCCAGAGAAAAACCACTCTGGCTTACAACAGGTGTCAGGTTGTATCTGACTCTGTCAGTTTAAACCAGTATTTCTCCTGCCTTGTTTTATATATATAGGTGTGTGTATATATATATTAGTAAAGAACTGCTATTCCTGTTTCCCATATCTTTCCCTGAAAGCCTTTGATTTCAAAATTATAATAATTCAGAGGGAAGGGGGTTGCATCTTCCATTCCAAAGGGAGGCTCCTGCCTTCCTTAGCAGACACCTGTCCTTCAAACCAAGGCAAAGGGGAAGGTGCAGCCCAGCAGTGTCTTTTTCTTCTGGAGTCTTTTTTATGGCAGCAGCTGCTGGGTGTTTGACAGGAACCTGTGAGAGTTGAAAAACATGATGGCACATAGGTGTGAGAAGGAGAGTGTGTAGCCCCAGCATGCTGGGAGCAGTTTAAAGCAGAAGGGGATAATTTAGGAACAGTTTCTGTCCTGATACTTAATTCTCTCTAAGATATAGCTGCAACACTGAAGGTGTGTGAATGTGATTGCATTGAGAATATCACAGGAAGGGGGAAGGTCATGGAGTGCTTTCTCTCCTGGCACATCTCTCAGTCTGAACTGCAGCTGGAAATGCTTCTCCTCAGCAATGGACTCGGCCTCACTGAGAGATGTGATGCTGGATGGAATTGAGAAAGAGGATGTGAATCACTGGTGTGTCCAGTCTGCTTTACAGACTGCAAAGGGAAGGTGAACATAAGCACTGCCTTTTTGTTCTAGGACTGTTTTATATGAGAGCAGCTGCAGGACATTTTGAAGGGGGTTGGGATCTACAGGAGTGACAGAGTAGATGGCACACAGAGCTTGAGGGAAAGTTCCATATCTCCAGGGAGTTTGATGCATTTCGAAGGTTACAAGTTACATATTGAGCATGTCCCACAGAAAAGCTTCTAAAAGAAAGAGGCCATGCTGGAACTCACTTTTCTTTTGCAGCCAATAAACTGCAAAGCCAACAATTAAACCATTCTCTTTCCTTCCCAGCTATATGCACCATCACATTCTGTCAGAATTTTGAGATGGGCTCACAGTTCCATTTGTTATAAATACATATTGTATTATTGGCTTTTCACAAATATCAAAATGAATGTCACATGTGTGATGTTAGAAAACTTAGTTGCATGGATATTGTTTCTTAGAAATAGCAGTGATTTCTTAGGATTATAGCATATGTAGAATGCTCCTTTTTGTTCATGTAACTAACTCAGGGAATAGCAAAGACAAGAAAGGAAGTTCCCCACATTCCTGAATTGCCTGGATGAAGATAACAATGACAGCCTCAGACCCTGGAAGGAAGAATCTATTGATCAGGAAATGGAACACAGGATAAGCAGAGGATGTGCTCAGCAGAATTGGACCACAATGATTTATCAAATTTTAAACAGAGCTGCAAGAAGGAAATAGTGACAGGATGGGGGGGACTTGGAACCCAAAAGAACACCAGACAGGGAATGTTTGAATGATGCACAGAAATCTGTGAATATGTATGAGACTCAGGCATTTAACAGAAGAGGTTTGTTAGCCAAGGTGTGCCCCTGGCACCGTGCCAAGCACCCGCCCCTATTAACCCTTTGCTTTATTCCTCTCTCCTATTGTCCTTTCATTAAACCCCTTATTACATCTTTAAAATTTTACCAGGAGTGAACCTCATTTTTCACATGTTCTTTGGCAAAGAAAACAATTTTCAATGTGCACATTGGGCGGTCCTGATGATATTAATTGCTTTTCCTAGTACACAGTTCTCTGGGTTAGAGATGTTGAACTGTTATTGAACTGTTACAGTGTGGACACAAAAGCCAAACTTCAGTGTCTGAGCAGCCAGGGGTGGAGTTCAGTTTTGGATCCTGTGAGACTGAAGGATTATGATGGTACACAGAGCTGAGAAGGCAAGTGCAGATAGCAGGGGGAGCAGTGCAGTTTGATGGCTGCAGCTGAAGTCGTAGGCAGCAAGATCTTTCTCAGCTGGCACTTTGGTGAGCTCTGCTTTCGCCAAATGTTTTCAGGTTTGTATCCTCGCTCTGCAAGAACGAAAAAATTTATCAGCGGAAACACATTTGTGTTGCCATTTGAGTGTGGTGCAAACAAGAGTTTGTACCTGGAAGGGGAAGATCAGCAATATATTTTTGTCCTGATACCGTTGATTTGAGAGCAGGAACATTTCCAGCTTGGCTCTGCCCTCGGGGTGGTTTCAAGCTGGGCTCGGTGCGTTTCCTTCTTTTCCAAGCCGGCGTTGCCATCGTGTGGTTGTTCTGGTGAGCGCTGACAGTGCCCAGGAAAAAGCCAAGAGCTGTCCTGGCACGGCCCCATGGGTGTGGGAGCAGTTGGGGGAAGTGCTCCGCTGCCTCTCAAAGACATAAAACAGCGTGATCCTGCATGTAGCAGGAAAGGAAGAGGAATCTTTTCCTTCTTGGATCGGCAGTTTATCGGCTGCAAAAGAAGAGACAATTCCAGCACGGCCTCTTTCTTCTAGAAGCTGTTCTGTGGGAGCAGCTGCTGGGCGTTGTTGGGTTTGCCACTGGACTCTGTGAGACTGGAAGCTCAGAGGGTGCACAGAGCTGAGCACACAGAGCTGGGTGTGCCACAGTTTGTAAGGTGTGAGGGGAAAGTGAAGGCCAGTGTTTATTTTTTTTCCTAGGACTTTTGCTATGGGAATTGCTAGATGTGGTAAATTTCGAAGTTGGGCTCTGCTAGAGGCAAAGAATAGCACATTTAGTTTGAAAGGAAAGATCCAGTTTGTGTGGTGCTGTTGATATCCTTCAAAGTGACTGAGAAATCCACAGCTGAAATAAAAAGCACAACACCAGTGTGAGCCATGCAGTTTGAGACTGCAGAGGAAAAGTGATGCCCAGCACTGTCTCCTTTGTTGTAGGGACTTCTTTTTAAGCAGTGGATCTTAAAGGTCTCTCTGTGAGACTGAAATGAGAGGATTTGACATGCAGCTTAGAAGAAACTTCAGGTTCCTTTTGAAACCCCTAATTCCCACCACAGTCAAGAAGAGAGATGTGTGTGCCAGGAAAGAAACAGTTGCTGGATTATCCCTTGTTCTCCTTGCAGCTTTCCAGCTACACAAAACAGTGTCAGTCTCAGCTGTTTGTACAGTCACATTCCAAGCCCAGAGACAAAATTGCAACAGTCCAGCAAAAAGCTTCTTCACAAACAGTGTCAGCTCAGAACTCTCTTGGTTGGCTCAACAAGTAACTCACACCCACTGACCTGCCCCATGCTCACTGGAGATGTGCACTAAAGATCTCTGTACCATCCTAGGCTTTCATTCTCACAGACACTGAACACCTTCAAAACACCCAGCAACTGCTCCCATACAAAAAGTCCTAGAACCAAAAGCCAGTACTGGTCTTCACCTTCCCCTTGCAGCCTATGAACTAGACCAAACACACTGGTGATTCATGATTTTGTTCTCAACTTGCTAAAGCATCATTATTTCTCAGTGTCACAGAGTCCATGGCTAAACCAAATCGTTTCCAGCTGCAGTTCGGACTGAGAGATGTGCCAGGACAGAAAGCACTCCATGACCTTCCCCCTTCCCTGTGAAAACTGGCGTTCACACACAGTGCCACAGAGCTCACCCAGCTGTATCTCACAGAGAGGTGGTGCCAGGACAGAGGGAGTTCCTGGACTATCCCCTCCTCCCAGCAGCCACTAAACTGCCCACAACACACTGTGGCTTTGTGTCGCCCTGAAAATAAGCCTTCTAATTTGGAGTCAGAACTGTTCGCGTTGTTTTGAAAAGTTACTCTCGAGTTCCCACGAAATCCTGCACAAACAAGATGTGTTTTTCTAACTGTCTTTCTTGTTTTTCATTCCATTCATGATAAACAAGGGTTTGATGGACTTCTGTCCAAACCAATGGAGATGGACAGGAGAAGATCTCCCTGTCCAATCCAAGGGGTCTCAAAGAATTGTATAAAAGCTGTGAAAAATAAAACTTCCTTCTTCTTCTTCTTCTGACACCTCAACCTGTGTGTGTGTCTGTCCGTTCGTGCTCTCGAGCGACAGCTTTGCATCTTCCTTCTCACCTATAGGCACCATCACCTTTTCCCACTCTCACAGGTTCCTTTCAAACACCCAGCAGCTGCTGCCATAAAAAAGACTCTAGAAGAAAAAGCCAGTGCTGCTCTGCACCTTCCCCTTGCTACATGTAAGCCACATCAAACTCCTCAGTGCACTCTGTACTTTCCTTGTCAGCTACATCAACCATGATGTTCTCTGAATCTGGGAGTCTAAAGCTGAGCAGAATTGTTTCTATGTAGGGCTCAGACAGGAGAATGTGCCAGCACAGGTAACTTTTGCTGACTTCCCCTGCTGCCATTGATAACTTGGATTTGAAAGGCAATCGAGTGGCAGTCGTGCTCCTCTTGCAGCCTGTACCCTGCACACTCAGCCACGGTGCTCTGCAGGCTCATTCTCAACCTTCTGCAGCATTGAAGCTCAGCTTCATTCTCTCAGCTCCAAACTGTTTGTGTATTTCTCACACAGAGCACTCTGCCACCACAGTGCCCAGAGCACTGCCTAGGTCACAACCCACCAGTGCCACGCGGTTTCCTTCTCTGCTCTAAGTACCATCACATGCCATCACTCTTGTAGTCTAAAAAAGTTCCCAGCTACATCTCACCCAGAGAACTGTGCCAGGACAGGAAGCTGGCTCAGACTTCGCCCCTTACATGTGGAAACTTGTATTTGCACCACAACTAAGCAGCAGTTTTCTTTCCTTTACAACCTGTGCATTGCTTTCCCATTACGGTGCCTTGCACACTCCTCAGCTGTGAGCATCATCATGGACTGTGCAAGGTCCTCACAGCCTTGCAGTGACCCAAGATCCTGATGTACCTTCACTCAGAAAAATGTGCCAGGACATCAGGTGTGTGCCATTCCCAGACTTCAGGAAGGCAGTGAATGCCATTGGAATGGGCAATTGTAACGGGGAAGGTCAGAGAAGGATTTCTGTGCTGGCACATTTTCCTCTGCCAGCTGCAACTGGGAGAGTCACAGTTTACCTCTGGTTACCTCTGGTTTACCTTCAGCTTGTGCGAGATTGAATGTGATGTGATTGCCAAGGAGAAAACTACAGAGCAGCAACGTGTTTGGTGTGGTTTACAAGCTGCAAGGGAAATGTGCAGGCCAGCCCTGGCATCTTGTTCTTAGTCCATTCTTATGGCAGCAGCTCCTGGATGCTTGAGTTGTTCGGCTCAGCGGAGTGGGAAATGTGAGAGCACGGGGCTGAGAAGGAAGATGCACAGCCTCATGTCTGTTGTGTGTTGCTGAAATGCTGCCACAAGAAAGACACACCTGGCACAGCTTTGTGTATGGAATACATGGGCCCTCTGGTCTCTGTAACATTGGAAGTGCATGACCTTACCCTATGGCTGAGCAGGAAACTGCAGAGCACCTCGGTGTGACTCTGCTGCAAGAGAAAAGAGGACTGCCCTTGATTGTTGTAGCAGGGCATCCCAGCCCCCACAAGAGTTTATCTGCTGTTTGCTGACCAGGTGACCCAAGCAGGACAAGCTGTCCTGTTGGGAGTTATTCTGGAGCCACGGGGTTCACGCTGGGCTGGCATCTCCCAGCTGCCAAAGAACATCTCACTGCCAAAGCGAGGTCTGGCAGAGCAAGCTGGATTTATGGCTGCCAGACACTCACTTTAAAAGCCACACCAAACTTCCAGGAAGCTGAAATCTTCTACTCGTTTTCCTGGCAATGTGTGGGATTTCTCCCGTGGGTGGGGACACTCCTTCATGGTTACCCCACAGGGATGAAGTGAAGGAATCTGTGCACATCATCGTTGTTTTGGTGGCAAGTTCCATTCAATTCCTAATCAATCCTGTTCCTTTTGCCAGCTTTAATGCAGGTACCTTGCCACAGTGCACTGTTTATGTTATGCTGTAACCTATTCGTAGTTCTTTATTTTTATCCTGTGTAGTGATTCTGATTAATATCTTTCATGTTTTATCTTTGTCCATTTAATAAATTATTCATTTTTATAAATCTGCGTTGCCACCATTAGAACATGTGGATCAACTTAACTCTTGCCAAAATTTGAGGCTAAGGCAGGGCTTGCCTGAAGCTTTCACTCTTCCCAAAGTCGGGGGGGCTCATAAAGCCCCAGAACCCCAACTTGGGGGAGAAATCCCTGACATGAGTGCCCCCAGACTGGAGCAGCTGAGCTCGACGGTGCTCGTGGATCGCTGCCAGTTCGGGATATTCGGTGATTCCAATGAATTCGAAGTGCATTCCTGGACACTCCCGGCTTGGGAGACAATGCTGCCTGTGGTTTGCCTTCGTGCATCTGTGCTTCTAGGAGAGCGGTGCCAGAGATGCCCAGGGAAGTCCGTCTGTCCGTCCGTCCGTCCTGGGAGATGCAGTGGGAGATGTCTGTCTGTCTGTCTGTGCGTCCCGGGGGATGCAAGCAGGTATATCTTTCTGTCCGTCCGCCTCGACCTGCTGGCGCTGGGAGGGCAGGGGGCGGGGACTTGTCTGTCGATCTATCATGCTTTCTGTCTGTCCGTCCGTCCGTCTGTCCATCGCTATGTCCATCGCTCTGTCCGTCGCTCTGTCCCACTGTCTGTCCATCGCAATGTCCATCGCTCTATCCATCGCTCTGTCCTGCTGTCCATCGCTCTGTCCGTCGCTCTGTCCCGCTGTCCGTCCGTCTGTCCATTGCTATGTCCATCGCTATGTCCATCGCTCTGTCCGTCGCTCTGTCCCGCTGTCCGTCCGTCTGTCCATTGCTATGTCCATCGCTATGTCCATCGCTCTGTCCGTCGCTCTGTCCCGCTGTCCGTCCGTCTGTCCATTGCTATGTCCATCGCTCTGTCCCGCTGTCCGTCCGTCTGTCCATAGCTATGTCCATCGCTCTGTCCCGCTGTCCGTCCGTCTGTCCATAGCTATGTCCATCGCTCTGTCCTGCTGTCCGTCCGTCTCTCAGGGGGCGTGTCCCGCTCTCCCGCCAGGGCAGTGACGATTGGCTGTAGGAGCTGTCGCTCAGAAAACCGTCACGCCCCCTCCCCACAGGCACAGTCTCGCCAGCTGATTGGTTCACTCCTTTGTCAATCACCGCCCACCTCCTCCCGTGAGTGGCCGGCGGCTCCTGCAGGCCGCGTGCGAGCCCGCCCCCTCCCGACAGCGGTCTGTAATTTACCCAGCGACAGCCCCTGATTGGCGGGGAGCGCCAGAGCGATTTTTTGATTGGCCGAAGCCAGGGAGAGCCGGGGGCGGACTCCATTCGCACGGAGCGGGCGGGGCCGGGCGTCCCGGGGGTCCCGGGGGTGCCAGGCCCGGCTGGAGGGGAGGGGACAGCGCCGTGTCCTCCCGGGAACGGCCCCGGGACAGGACAGGACACCAACAAAGGCACGCGGAGCCTTCCAGCGGGGGGAAGGCACCGGGCTGGGCTCAAAGGAGCGCTGGGAGCTCCGAGCCCCGGGCCTGGCGCTCATTCCCTCATTCAGGATGGGCCAGGAGCCCTTCCCGAGCCACCCCAAATTTGGTTTGGGGATGAGCAGTGGCACAGCACCCCGAAACTGAGCCGGAGCAGGGCTGGCTCCCTGCTCTCCAGGGATGTCTGCCCAAAGGAGAAAAGCCCAGCAAGCAGTAATTTGGTTCTACCTGCAGGGCAGGTAGTGGATGCAGCTCCCAGCAGGGCCTCAGGCAGCAGCTGATGATTTAATTTGTTCCCTTTAAACTGCTCTGGAAGAAGAGATGCTCACAGGAATTCTGGGAGCAGGGCACTGGGCTATGCTGAAACTGAAATTATCCAAGGACTGATTTTCCAGACCTTGCTTCCCTTCCTGAATGCACCTGGCAACGGCAGGAGAAGGGAAAACCAACAGCATTGGCATTTTTCCTTCTGGAAAAGGCAGAGACCAGAGGCAGGGGGAGATTTGGCTTTGCCAATTGATGAAACACGAGAATTCTTAATTTCCAGCGTTTTTTGGGGGAAAATGTCCCTATTTCCCAGGATAACCCCCATCCCAGCTGCATCCAGCTCTTCCACACCAGCCAATGCTGTTGGGTTCACGGTGAAATCCTAATTTATCCTGAAATTGTAGTTGAAAATTGTAATTTATCCTCAAATTTGATTTCCAGGCCTCTGTCCTTCCGAGGGCAGCACAGAACCAACTGCCATGATTGAGGCAGAGCTGGGCTTTCCGCACAACCATGATTGTATAGGAAAATACTCTTTTAATCTTAATTTATTCCCTTATCAGACCCATTGTTGATTCCCAGACACTGTTTTGAGGACACTGAGAGAGATTTTTGCTGGACACCAAAACCTAAGTGGGATAAGGAGGAATTTTCTGGTGAAAAATAGGGTTAAGTGTCAAAACTCAGTGGTACCTGCAGGATTTTGGAGGTGAGGGGCTGTCCCAGCACATTATCCCTGTTTCTGCTTGGTGGGCTCTGATCTATCAGTTTTTATGGATTTTTTTCAAGCCCTACTGGAAGGAAACACAAACCCCAAGGCTGATCCTAGATTTCTTTGCTGGGAAGGAGATGGAGCTCCAGGGACACTTTCACAGATAAAAAATACTGGAGAAGGAGGGAGGAATGCACTGATCAGATAAAAAACTCTCATTTTTGAAGAAGAAGTGTGGAATGACCCCTGGATTTCCCCAGGGACAGCACCACGAGAGGGAGACTCGCTGCTACAGCAGACTGGCAGTGCCCTTGGCACCGCCTCTGCCCTGATCCAGCCCCAGCTTCAGCTCCCAATCCCCACCTCCCCACCTCTTCCCCCGTGCCCAGGAGCCCAGAGAGAGTAACAAAATTATTTATTTCATTCCCTCCTCAGGCAAACCTCAGTTCTGTCCAGAAATGGTAAAAAACCTCTGGAGCTGGCAGGAGCAGCAGATCCAGGAGCTGTGGGAAGGGAAGTCCCAGGAGCTGGGTGAACTGGACCAGTTCCTTTGGTCAGGGAGGGGTTTGAGCTTTTGGGGGTGTCTCCCTCTTTTTCAAATATCCTTGATGACCTCCTCGAGCTCCTCCTTTGTGTACATGTGGAATTTCATCCCGGGCTCCACCGTGGCAAGCTGGAAGAGAAGGATCAAGGGGTTAAGTGTGACTGAGGAAATCAGGGAGCAGCTGTTCCTTCTTCTGATCTGCCAGACCAGCAGGATCATTCCAGCCTGGAACACGCTCCATGAGTCCCTAAAATAGCTGCCTGCTGCACAAATAGCTTTGAATTGACTCAGTCTCCTCAGAGGAGCAGCAGCAGGGAATTTTAGTGGGAACAGGCAGGCATTGCTCCCACTTGATGGGAGAAAAGCCATCAAAACCTCTCAGGAGAGAATTTCTGCCTCTCCAAAGGCTTCTTCTCCCCCAGGAACCAACCAAGGGGACACATCCAGGCCTGGCTGGGAGCTGAGGGGGCTCAGGGTTGGCTCAGGGAAACTGAGGCAGAGATCTCTGAGGAAAACAGGGACAGGAACAACACAGTGTGAGGGCAGGCAGCTGAAACATTGCAGAGGCAGCACCAAGGATGAGGGACACTTGAATGAAAAGCCTGGAGGAGAAACGTGAGCGGAAATATTCACAACTGGCTCAGGGATGAGAGCCCAAAACAGGGACAGCTGTGTCAGTGGAAATGCCAAGGCTCCAGAGGGAGTTGGGAAGCCCTGGAATGAGCTGGGGTATCTTGTAACAAGCTAGGATGGGGCAGGAGCAGACAGGGATGGGGCAGGAGCGAGCTGGGATGGGGCAGGAGAGAGCTGGGATGGGGCAGGAGAGAGCTGGGATGGGGCAGGAGTGAGCTGGGACGGGGCAGGAGAGAGCTGGGACGGGGCAGGAGCAGACTGGGATGGGACAGGAGCAGACTAGGATGGGACAGGAGCAGACTGGGACGGGGCAGGAGCAGGCTGGGATGGGGCAGGAGAGAGCTGGGATGGGGCAGGAGAGAGCTGGGATGGGGCAGGAGCAGACTGGGATGGGGCAGGAGTGAGCTGGGATGGGGCAGGAGCGAGCTGGGATGCCCCAGGAGCTGGCTGGGATGCCCCAGGAGCTGGCTGGGATGCCCTCAACTCACAGGCACTGGGCACATGCTTTGACTCTTCAGGGATCAAAGGGGATGGATGCAAGCCATAAGCTGAGGGAAAGCTCTGGAGCATCCCAGCAGGTGCCAGGTGCCTGCTCACAACCTCCCCCTTCAGCAGCACGAGGGGAAGGAGCAGATCTGGGGCAGGAGGTTCCATGAGGAGTTTCCAAGTAGAAACATCCCAAAGCTCCCCCCGAGAGCTCCTGCCAGCCCAGGCTCACCGAGGACTCTCCGACAAGGCAGAGACACTTGGAGATGCCACTTCAGGCCCCTCAAATCATGAAGTGGTTTGGGTTGGAAGGGATCTTAAAGCTCATCCCACTTCACCCCCTGCCATGGCAGGGACACCTTCTACTGTCCCAGGCTGCTCCAAGCTCTGTCCAGCCTGGCCATGGGACTGGACTGACCCAACAAGACCCAGATTCATGCACCAAAACCAGCTGTAAAAGCCAAATAAACCTGTAAGAACACCCAAAACCAGCACTCAGAGACACCAATTCCTTTGCTTTCCCGCACCTCCTCAAACCTGTCCCTCATCTTCTCCCTGCAAAAGCTTCCCTCTACCATTCCCTGACAGGCTTCACAGGGAAGTCATTAATCCAAAAGCGTGAAGTCCTTTCAAGCTCCTAACCTTTGCCATCCATGGATTTAACTCTTCCACAACCACATTTTCCCCTCCTCTCTTTGTTCCTAGATGGAAAACGTCCCAGGAGAGTGGCCAGAGCCGAGAAATGGGAGAGGCACACACTTCTAGGAAGCAAAGAGCTCTTCAGGTGGCAGATTTTCAGCCATGGGGTGACTTGAGTCAATAGAAACCTTTTAATCCTCAGCACATTCCTGCTGTCCTTGCCCCCAGCACGATTCCGCCCCACTCCGGGGCCGTGCCAAGCACAGTTAAGCCCTGTTAAACAGGGACATGACATCAGGATACTGTACACATTCCTCTGCCTGCACTGTACCAGGAAAAATGTATGGCTAAGGGCTGGGAGAGCACCTGGGAAGGAGATTCCAGCCTCATGGCATGGTTTTGGGACAGAGTGTCCAAGTTTTCATGTGCTGTTGGCCTTCCCCTCCAAAGGAAGTTGTTAATCCCACCAGGAATGGTCCCCCCCCCAGCAGCAACATTTAATACAAAAATGGAGTGAAAACCTCGAGGCTGTTTGGGAAAAGGTTTCCCAGCACTCAGAGGGGAGGAATGGGAGGAGAGAGCAGCTCAGGAGCTGGAATGCCACACTTTGGAAAGGTCTGGTGTCTCATAACCCACCCGAAATAGAAGCAAACTCTATACACCAGCCTGGCTTCTCATCTGCCAGTTACCCCACCCCAATCCAGAGGGTTTGTACCCTTCCCCCCCAAAAAGGAGCCCATGGAGCAGGTTTGGGGGGCCCAGCATCTCCAGGGCTGTGGGTACTGCCTGCTCCCAGGGTTCTAGGGGCACAGCCATTCCTGGAGGATCCTTGTTGCTCCCACTGCCCAAGAGATTTTTGGCACTGCCCCAGGACTGATATAGCAGGAGCTGGGTGATTTTCATTCCTTCTAATATTACAAGCAGCAAGGCAAAAAAGAATGGCTAGATCCAGGGGAAGAACAAGCCATCTGGGTGCTGTGTTGGGTTCTGCTGGCTGGAGAAGCTCAGAGAATCCCATCATGGTGAAAAGAGACCAAGGTCTGGACCTCTGCAAGGGAACTTTTCCAAAATGCCCCTAAGATATGATGAAAAGGGCAGGAACACCTGCAGCAGTTGGCTCAGGAAGCCCTGAGCTGCTCCATTCCTTGCTCCAGGAGTAATCCTGACTCTAGGAGGACTTACCTCGATGTTGGTGGCATTTAGTTTCTCCTCCATGACCTGTTTGAGGATGACCAGGGAAGATTTGATGGCTTCCTTTAGCGTCATGGACTGGAAAACAAACAGCTCGTGGATTACACAGTGCAGCCTCGGGACCTGGCCCCTCTCCCTCCCCTCTCCCAAATCCCCTGAGCCAGGCAGGGAATGGAGCAGCTTATCCAGGGATCTGCAGCATCCCTGGGAGAAGAGAGCAGGCAGGGCTGNGAGCTGGCTGGGATGCCCTCAACTCACAGGCACTGGGCACATGCTTTGACTCTTCAGGGATCAAAGGGGATGGATGCAAGCCATAAGCTGAGGGAAAGCTCTGGAGCATCCCAGCAGGTGCCAGGTGCCTGCTCACAACCTCCCCCTTCAGCAGCACGAGGGGAAGGAGCAGATCTGGGGCAGGAGGTTCCATGAGGAGTTTCCAAGTAGAAACATCCCAAAGCTCCCCCCGAGAGCTCCTGCCAGCCCAGGCTCACCGAGGACTCTCCGACAAGGCAGAGACACTTGGAGATGCCACTTCAGGCCCCTCAAATCATGAAGTGGTTTGGGTTGGAAGGGATCTTAAAGCTCATCCCACTTCACCCCCTGCCATGGCAGGGACACCTTCTACTGTCCCAGGCTGCTCCAAGCTCTGTCCAGCCTGGCCATGGGACTGGACTGACCCAACAAGACCCAGATTCATGCACCAAAACCAGCTGTAAAAGCCAAATAAACCTTTAAGAACACCCAAAACCAGCACTCAGAGACACCAATTCCTTTGCTTTCCCGCACCTCCTCAAACCTGTCCCTCATCTTCTCCCTGCAAAAGCTTCCCTCTACCATTCCCTGACAGGCTTCACAGGGAAGTCATTAATCCAAAAGCGTGAAGTCCTTTCAAGCTCCTAACCTTTGCCATCCATGGATTTAACTCTTCCACAACCACATTTTCCCCTCCTCTCTTTGTTCCTAGATGGAAAACGTCCCAGGAGAGTGGCCAGAGCCGAGAAATGGGAGAGGCACACACTTCTAGGAAGCAAAGAGCTCTTCAGGTGGCAGATTTTCAGCCATGGGGTGACTTGAGTCAATAGAAACCTTTTAATCCTCAGCACATTCCTGCTGTCCTTGCCCCCAGCACGATTCCGCCCCACTCCGGGGCCGTGCCAAGCACAGTTAAGCCCTGTTAAACAGGGACATGACATCAGGATACTGTACACATTCCTCTGCCTGCACTGTACCAGGAAAAATGTATGGCTAAGGGCTGGGAGAGCACCTGGGAAGGAGATTCCAGCCTCATGGCATGGTTTTGGGACAGAGTGTCCAAGTTTTCATGTGCTGTTGGCCTTCCCCTCCAAAGGAAGTTGGTTAATCCCACCAGGAATGGTCCCCCCCCCAGCAGCAACATTTAATACAAAAATGGAGTGAAAACCTCGAGGCTGTTTGGGAAAAGGTTTCCCAGCACTCAGAGGGGAGGAATGGGAGGAGAGAGCAGCTCAGGAGCTGGAATGCCACACTTTGGAAAGGTCTGGTGTCTCATAACCCACCCGAAATAGAAGCAAACTCTATACACCAGCCTGGCTTCTCATCTGCCAGTTACCCCACCCCAATCCAGAGGGTTTGTACCCTTCCCCCCCAAAAAGGAGCCCATGGAGCAGGTTTGGGGGGCCCAGCATCTCCAGGGCTGTGGGTACTGCCTGCTCCCAGGGTTCTAGGGGCACAGCCATTCCTGGAGGATCCTTGTTGCTCCCACTGCCCAAGAGATTTTTGGCACTGCCCCAGGACTGATATAGCAGGAGCTGGGTGATTTTCATTCCTTCTAATATTACAAGCAGCAAGGCAAAAAAGAATGGCTAGATCCAGGGGAAGAACAAGCCATCTGGGTGCTGTGTTGGGTTCTGCTGGCTGGAGAAGCTCAGAGAATCCCATCATGGTGAAAAGAGACCAAGGTCTGGACCTCTGCAAGGGAACTTTTCCAAAATGCCCCTAAGATATGATGAAAAGGGCAGGAACACCTGCAGCAGTTGGCTCAGGAAGCCCTGAGCTGCTCCATTCCTTGCTCCAGGAGTAATCCTGACTCTAGGAGGACTTACCTCGATGTTGGTGGCATTTAGTTTCTCCTCCATGACCTGTTTGAGGATGACCAGGGAAGATTTGATGGCTTCCTTTAGCGTCATGGACTGGAAAACAAACAGCTCGTGGATTACACAGTGCAGCCTCGGGACCTGGCCCCTCTCCCTCCCCTCTCCCAAATCCCCTGAGCCAGGCAGGGAATGGAGCAGCTTATCCAGGGATCTGCAGCATCCCTGGGAGAAGAGAGCAGGCAGGGCTGGCACATCCACAGGGACTGTGAAATCCTGCCTCCCTGAGATCTAAAAATGGGTCATTTGGGCACGTAAATCTGATGGGATTGGTCAGCAGGGACTGTTTCTCTTCACTGATTTCCTCCCAAAAAGCCACATTCCCTCTCAGCAGAAGCCTCTAAGCTGCATTTGATCCTATAAATCCCATGCATCCCTAGTGCCAGAGGGATCTGCAGCACAGCTGTGTTTCACTAACTTTGCACTTGAAAAAGGGTTGACAATCCAGTGAGTCCAGAATTTGGGTAATTTGGAGAATTCTGGTGAACAAATGAGCCTTCCCCAGCCACCACTAATTGTGCTTTTAGGGTTTGGTTTCTTACCACCCCAAACAGGCAACTCCCTCCTCATGGGGGAAAAAATTCCTATTTAACATGAAACATTAAACTTCCAGAACTTCCAGCACAAAAGCTGCTCCCTTCCCTGGTGAGGTGAAGGTGCTGGTGTGAGCTCAAGATGCTTCCAGCTGCATCCACACGGAGCCTGATGCTGACAGCAGCACTTGGAGCTCAGTTTTTATTTATAGAGAACTTCCTGACATGGCATTAATTACCTCCCAGGCAGAAAGCAGCTGCTGGGAGTAGCTCTACTCGTTGTAGAGATCCTCAGCACCTACTCACAGGATCCCCTGCTAAGGAGTGATCCTGCTCTGAGCAGCTCAGGCATCTCCTCTCCAGCCCAGCCCTAAATCCTCACTGGGAAGGGAATTAGGGGATCCTGGCAGGTGGTGAAGTACCCCAGACCCATAAGATGTGAGCCCCAATCCCAAAGCCAGCCCTTACCTTGTGGTAAACCTCCTGCAGGGAGCTCTGGGCTCCCTCGGAGGCGGAGCCGATGGCTCTGGCATCGCACTGCACGAACGTTCCCGAGGGATCCATGTGGAACCTGCAGGGACAGGGGGTGACTACCTGCACCCCATCCCACCCCAGGGCACCCCGAAGAACCTCTCACCAGCCCCACAGAGCTCCCTGCACAGCTGGAGCTGGGATTCATCCCCAAGAGTTCTTGGGATGGCAGCTTACACACTCTGACACTGCCCTCTTTCCTCAGAGAACCATTTTCCACTGGATTTCCCAGCTTATCCTGACTTTTCTTTTTTAATAAATCCAGCAAGTTTTCCCTGGTGGAAGGCAGACCTGACTGGGCTGGCTCTGCCAAGCCTTTCCCACTTTCAGTGGGGCCATTTGAAGCCCTGAGTTCAGGTTACAGCTGCTCCAACACCTCCCCAAGGAATGTCACATGGATTATGTTACTGGTAGCTCCACTGGTCCTTTAGGGAAAGGTAAGAACACACTCAGGACGGGGAGAGCTTTAACGCTTCCCTCCTCCCCAGGAAACCACATTTTTAATAACAAAAAGCAAGGGTTTGGGGAAGATTTGATGGTTTTTCCATGGCAAAGAGGCAGGGGGGAGCTCTGGAAAGGGTTTAACAGGATTAACAAACATATCAGGGACATAATGGGATAAACCCTGAGGGTCTGGCTTAAGGAGAATCCCAGAATCGAGTCGTCAAAACAGCTTGGGAATTTTGCAGTGGAGCTTTGGTCTTTTCCCTGGATTAAGAGAGAGGAACTCACAGCTGAGGTCCCTTCTCATCCACTCCTCCGAAGAGCAGAGCGACGCCGAACGGGCGGGACTGCGGGAGAAAGGAGGGAATGGGTCGGACAAGGACAAGGACAGGGGGATCCCCAACACCCCCAGATCCCCCCCCTGGATCCCACCATGGCTCCTGGATCGGCATCTTCCTCCCCAAACTGCAGGGCCAGGTTAGACACAGCCTGT
Organism: Erpornis zantholeuca; assembly: GCA_013400515.1. NCBI lineage: Eukaryota > Metazoa > Chordata > Aves > Passeriformes > Timaliidae > Erpornis > Erpornis zantholeuca. The sequence continues at coordinate 638,762 of VZTN01037885.1, forward strand.
GTCACACTCTCCACCGTCATCGTCTCGTTGTAGGTGAACCAGTGATTCTGCAGGAAAAGGCAAATGAAGGTTCCCATTATCCCCCTGTTCCCAAAGTGGGACACTCCTGTGTGGACACGAGGATAACTTCCCTGCAGAACTCAGGGCACAGCCAGTTCTCCCATGAAAGCATCAGGCGGAGTGGGATGGACAAAAATCTGCAAAAAATTTTGGGATACCGAGGCCTTGGGATGCCAATAGGGAAACACAAAGCTGAAGGGCTTCATCCCAATATCTGTTTTACAAGCAATGTGTTATCCAGCTCTCCAGAGGGTGGAAAACTGCTGAAATGCAGGAGAAAACCCCAGGAAAATCCTATACTGCAGCACAGATTTGTACCTGGGACCTCCAAGCACTTGAGGCATCCAGGAAATTTAAGGGGATAAAAATAAAACCAGTTAAAACCAGTATATCCTGTATTTTGCCCAAGCACACAGACAGCCCCTAGACTCCCAGCAAAGCCTCCAGCTTCCCACCAGCTTCTCTGATGGAATGATCTTCCCTTTCCTGGGGCTTTCAAGGAGTTCCTGGGATTTGTGCTGCTGATTTAAGAACGGAGATGTCAGATCTTACCTGAGTCTCCACTCTGGCCTTGTCAATTAAAGTCTTTGCATCAGCTATTAGACCACTCATGGCACACCCTGCAATGGGAAAGGGGAAACAGGGGTCATTCCACCCATCATTTGGGATGTGTTTTCTCCCAGACTGCCCAAAGCCCCCAGAAAACACAAAGGGCTGCAGGGAGAAGCTGGTCCCTGAGTGGGAATGTGGGAAAGGGATTTGTCCCCCTGTGCTGGGCACTGCTGAGGCCACACCTGGGACTCTGGGAATAGTTTGGGGTTTCTCACAAGAAGAAGGACAATGAGGAGCTGGAGTGTGTGCAGAGAGGGGAACAGAGCTGGGGAAGAGTCTGGAGCAGCAGGAGAGGCTGAGGGAGCTGGGAAAGGAGCTCAGGCTGGAGAAAAGGAGGCTCAGGGGGGACCTTGTGGCTCTGCACAAGTCCCTGACAGGAGGGGGGGGTCGGCGGGGGTCAGGCTGTGCTGGCAGGGAACAGGGACAGGAGGAGAGGGAACAGCCTCAGGCTGGGCCAGGGGAGGGGCATGACATGAAGTAAATTTTTTTCACACAAAGTGTGGTCAGGCCCTGGCACAGGCTGCCCCTGGGAACAGTGGGGCACCTCAGGAAGGGCTCAGAAAGTCTGGATGTGGCACTTTGGGACTTGGATTAGCCTTGGGGTGGTTGGACTCGATGATCTTAGAGAGCTTTTCCAACCTCAAGGATCCCACGGGATTGACACAGATTTGCTCCAGAACATGCTGGGAAGGGGCCCTGGCTGCCCACAGCCAGCACAGGCAGCAGGAGCCCCCAGCACAGATTCTGGGAAGACAGGGCTGCACCACAAGCCCCTGGGAAGAGGAAATCAGACTTGGAGTTCTTCCCATGCCAATGGAGCAGCAACATGGGACTTCTGAAGGTTTCCGGCCTTTCAGGGCAATGTATTTGGTCATGAGCCCCCCATGAGCCCCTCAGGGCATGGGTGGCTCCAGGCTGGCATCCGTAATCCTGGAGAAGCTGGCCCCAAGTCAAGCCCACCATAACTCCCTGCCCTCCCAGAGCTAAATTTGGGATGAGCTTTCACAGGGAGGTCACTGAGACAGGGGGAAGTGCTTCAGCTGCCTCTTTCTGTATGCTGGAGCTACGTTCTGCTGGCTTGGAGCCCAAACCAGTGACCAGGAGCTGGTGTGTGCTGGGAGGGATGAGAGCTCCTGCTCCAGGAGGAACTGCCACAGGGAGGGCTCATCCCAAACCACAACTCCCTGTGATGCCTTAGGTTTTAACTTTTCTGTTTCCAACCCTGCCCTGCCCAGTGTCACTCTGCAGTTCCCTGGAGCTCGTTCAGTGCTGTTCTCTCATGCTCACACACACACAACAAAGCCTCTCCAGCTCTCCAAGGACACCCAGACCCTCCTAGGCCCAACAACTGCAAACCACAATCTTGGCAAGAGGGGGGCAAGCTTGGGCAAATTCCATCCTTGCCTGGCTTCTGCCTGGGGAATTGATGCTGAGATCCAAGTGGGAAGAACTCGGGAGCTGTCCTTGTCCATGTTGGGATGCACTGAGGCAGGAGCCTCTGGAGCCCAGAGTGTACCTCTGAAGGCCTTTCCAATCAATCCCTCCTTGATTCCTTTATTCCTGCCTGGGCTCTGTTTCTAGGGAGCCATTTAAGGCATCACCTGAATTCCCAGGGGACTGACTCTTATCATAAATAATTCCCAGTTTCAGGGCTGCTCCCAGAGCTGCTCCAGAGGGACCCCCAAGGCTGAATCCCATCTCCCTACCGATGTGGGAGTCGATCTCCACGATCTTCTCAATGCTGCTGGGCTCCATGAGGGGAGATGTGATCCTCTTCTCCACTGCCAGGCAAACTCCCTCTGAGGTCTGGATCCCGATGGCAGTGGAGCCGAGCTGGAAAACACCAACACAGGCTCCAGCTCACACAAATATCCAGCTCAGTGCTAATTCTGACTTACCTGCAGGTGTGTTGGTTTGGATTCAACTGCATCACCCACACACAAACCCACTCTGGATTTGCATGGTGGATTTTAAAGCTTATTCCCTGGGGAAGGAAATGGGGAAGGTGAAATCCACGTGATTCCCATGAGAACCCAGTGGGGCTGCTGCACATCCTTCATCTTTCAAGCAAGAGCAGTTTGTGGAGCCTGGGGAGTGTCAAAGGCCTGGGGAATCTCCTCTGCCAGAGGGAAAAAAGAGTTTAAAGGGCGAGAGGATTTCCCACGTCAGTAGAAACCCCACTGCAGCTGCACCTCGGGCTTGGGCACTTGGCTTTCCATGAGCTCCTGTTCTCCCCAGAGTCTCAGGCAGCCAGTTCCACCCTGGGATTGCAGGACACCTCAGTGTTACCAGGGCCACAGGGACAGATCTCAGGGGCTCCTGGCAGCCCTTGTCTGGATCCTGCTACGATCCTGCCTTGATCCCATCAGCCCCTGCCTGCATCCCACTGGGATCCCACCTTGATCCCATCAGCTCCTGCCTGGATCCCACCTCATCACACTAAATCTCATCTTGATTCTACCTTGATCCCACAAATCCCTGCCATGATCCCAAGGGCCTCTACTTTGATCCCACTTTGATCCCACTGATGCCAGAATGAATTTTTGCTTTTTCTTTTATACCCCTCTCACACACTCTTTCATAGTTTGATGCATTCTCAGTGCTTCTAGCCCCACACTTGTACCTCCCCAAGGCTGAGAACTCAGCTCAGCCCCACGGCACCGTTAAACCAGGAGAGCAAACATCCTGGGAGCCCCAGACACCAAGGGCCTCTCCAGAACACATTTGGGAACCTCAGCCAGGCCCAGCCAGGGGGAAGGTTCCTCACAACGAGGGCTTCACTCCAGCCTCTCCCTGGGGGATCTCTGATAGATGTGCTAATTAGCAAGGCCTCTAATTGTGTGTATTTCAGTGTGAGGTGTGCATGCATTTTCGGGGCATTCCACCTGGACCAAGTGCTGCACCCAAGGATCCTGAAATAAATCCTGAGGTAAAAACCCCTTTTCCCCATAAATGGTGTTTTGGTTTTAATTTTAAGACCAGGGAAAGGCAACACCACCAGCCCCTCCCTTGATGCCACTGTGATCCTACCAATGCTTATCTGGATCTCACAAGCCCCAAACCTTGATCCCAACCCACCCTTACCTTGATCCCACCTTGCTCCCAGCACCTGCAGCTTTTCCACACCAATGGGAACTTCCTGGCATAACTGTCCCAGTTCATGCTAACTCCCGATGTCCACATCAAGACATGGGGTTTAATTTGAACCCCAAGATTCCCTGGAAAGCTGCACCAACAGCCACAGGTCTGGCAGGAGGTCTATTTTAATTTATGAAGTCAGCATGGTCACCAACATCCTCCCGAGAGCTTTAATTCCCAAGTTCCTGATAATTTTACTACTTTTTCTGTTGTATTTTTTCTTTATTCGTCTTTTCAGTGCTCCAAGGAGCTAAAGCAACACAGGGAAGATGAAGCCAGGACCCTTCTCCCCAGTCCAAGCACCTCAGAGCTTTTCCCCTTCATCACTTGACCTGTTTATCCCAAATTTAAACTTTTTACCAGTCAACACCCACATTCTATAAATATAATAAACAGGAATATCAATTAAGGACATTTATCAAGTAAGGATATTTTAACCCCCATTTATCAACTAAGGATATTTAAACCCCACTTGTCCCTGCAAAGGTGGGTGTGCTGCTAGCAACCTTCACCTTTTAAATCCACCCAAGAAGCTTTTTAAGTTTGATTTCAGGATAAACAGCTTCAGATTAGGTTTGGTTTGAGGATAAATCACTTGGTAGGGCGGGGGG
>VZTN01037887.1:1573-15917 GCA_013400515.1 Erpornis zantholeuca
CAATAATTAAATCAAGATAAAAGACAAACCAGAAACTAAGTGTAACACAATTTTTTTTTTAAGAATCAATAAGTACAGTATATTTTCAAATATACATCTAAAAGGTATGCTAATATTTTTCTTGCATTTTTGTAAGTATTTTTCTGAGATTAAATAGTTGGGAAACAGCTATCTCTAAACCAGTCTGTTTAAGAAGCCGGAATTTCCACCTTTATTGCGACCAAATACCTGCTATATATATGCAATACTACCACTATTTCTTTTATTTTTGCCCTTTTTTAACAGTTTAAACATAAGAAATTTCAAGATATTGAAAAAGGGAGCCAAATACAGAGCATTCATTCACCAGTTTAAAGTTTAGTTTCCTGAAAAGTCATGTCAAAAACTATTTGGTTCGTTTCTATTTATGTTATGTTAACCTGTCTGTTTCTTGGCAGAGTTACATGTAAAATAGAGTACAATGTAAAATAGAGTTATCCCCACTGAAGAGCTATACAAACAATGAATAATGTAGATCTAGGTTATAAAATTTGCACTTAAGCCCTCTATCCAGGATACAAAACTTATTAGAACTGAGTGCCCAAGTTATATTCCCCTCAGTTATGCTCACATGAAATATCTTGGAACAGCTGCTTCGCAATGAACATCCAAATGCTTCCCACTCTTTTAGAATATCTCAAAAACAACCAGCACCTGCAAACAGAACTCTCTACCTCTACAAAGGCAAGAGTAACCCAGCTATACAGGATGCATGTCATGGCTGCATTTTTTCAAAGACTTGAGATTTCACAGAAAGGTAAAAAAGTATCCAGCCAGACTTCCTTCACTGGAATTTGGAAAGCCATTTGACATCATGTCTAAAATCTGTCCTTTTTATGAGGCACATTACTAGGAAGAACAAACAATTTACAAAAAGGAAGTATGAAAACAAAATGTTAACTGATACTACAGAGTTTTCCAGCTTACATTGGTGCCTTAGATTTGTGGCAATATTTTCATTGTTAACTTCTGGACTGGACTCAAGTAAGTCTTACTTTGCTGCAATATGAAGCAAACTTCTCTTCACACGTCCAAAGGCATAATTCACATCAAATTTTGAATTTGACAGCAGCTCAGACACAGACCTTCAAAGAGAAAGATTATTTTTTTTTAATTTTAAAAACAGCTCACAGTTTCCAAGCAAAGTTTATACTGTAAGTTGTACACAAGTACTCTATTTCTTACTTAATCACTATTTCTTTTCCCTCCAACTAATTATGACTAAGAGATCCAACAGTTTTTAAGCATTTGCTGATTAACAATACCTTTCCACTTCTCACTGAATATAAAAAATGAACTGTGACACTGCAAAACTGTTTCAAATGTAAACTAGTAAGAATTAGACCAAACAATCCAATCAATTCTTTACAAATACGGAAAACAAGCATTTCAATAGCTTTGGTTTGAACAAAATACAAATTCCCATTTTCCTCCTTATCACAATTACCTTAACCACATATCCAACAAACACAGGCAAAGTTCAGAGGGAAGACTGGTATGTGAAATCATAATAATGAAGTAGAAGGACACACGATAAGGATAAAAAAGGACCTTTCCACTTTCAGTAACGGGATGGTCACATAATTTAAAACCCCTGCATGCAGTCTCAATATTTTACATAGCAGCACAAATGTTTATCCCAGCTGGAAAAACAGGTTACTGTTTCATTAAGAGTTACTGCCTGGTTCCCTACAAAATTCATGTGAAGGAAGCACCACTCAGCTGGCATTATACAGCCTCCAGGTCCCAAGGACTTTGAGGACAACTGAGTAAGAGAAACACCTGCTCATCTGAGGAATTCCAGAAGTATCAATCTCACTGTCCAACTCTTACTCCATGTCTTTCTGAGATGTCTAATGAGACTATGAGCTTCTATGCCATCCATAACACACACTTAGAGCTAAGACACAATTACAAAACAACACTTTTGTTCTTATCGAAGGACAAATTTCCCTATGTGCTTCAACAGAGCAAATCCCAGTTCCAGTCTAGGACATAAACCAAAACAGGTTTCTCAGGTAAAAGTATGCTGGGATGCAAAAAGTCAGTGATTAACTTCAAATTAGAAAATAACTCAGCAATTCAGCAGCAGAACTTCTGAGAGTGCTTAAGGAGCTAGGACTTTAACAAACATGCTGGAGTTTTCAGACCTTAAACCAAAAAGAAAAAGTCAATTTAAAGAAGCTCTCACCTGTGCTGGTCAGCCATAACCATCGGCATCAGTGTATAGACAGCAGTTTCATTATCTGGGAAGAAATTAAATTACTCCATTAGCATAAAGGTATCTTTTACATAAAATAAATGAATCTAGCAACACTAGTTTACCTTTTCAAGTGTCTACTGTTCAACTGATTATTCTTTTTACACAGATTCTACACACACAAAGTTTCATTATAAAGAAAAAGCCATCATACTTAGATATAAGAAAGAATTAACAGAATTGCAATACATGAAAGTTCAATGTGGCTTTTTTCTTCTACAAAGTAAAAATTACAGAATTTTCAGTGGAGCATCAATTTCTAAGAATTGACAATTCTGTTAATTAAATCAAAGTTTTTAAGAAATGTGCATTAAAAAAACCTGAACAAAACAAAACCACTTTAATATTTCATTTTAAAAAGAAGGAAATTTCCTGTCTTCCAAAGTGACTTCCATAGTCCTGAGACTATGATTTTGCAGTAGTGACTTTTTTAAATTAGTTCATAACCATTCCATTTTGCCTCTATACTTGAATACCTCAGTGCAATATGTTTCATTTTAATTTGTAATCTCTATAATCAGTTTCATATTTCACAGTTGAAGGCAATGCAAAAAAGGCTGGAACACAAAGATCCATGTCAGTGGTGGGAACAGACTGACATCCAGCTGCACAGTCTCTGCCATCACTATTGCCACACAAGCCAGCACTCCACATGAGTGTGGTGAGCCTGTTTGGTCACTTCCCAGAATAAAGTACTATTTTTAAAAGATTAATTTAACAAAACTTACAATGTCTTAATATAGAATAATTACAAATAATATTAGTGTGTAATAATCATTAATTTTTATCATAGGTAATTATTATAATTTTTCCCTACAACAAGCTGCCCATTTTGAGCATACAATCTCCAGAGATTGTTTATGTAGATACCAACTTGTATCTACAAGACAGGAGGGGCTATGCTTTCTGAGAACCCAAGTATATGGTTTCAGGATATGGAAACACAGGACTGTTCTCACAAAACTTTTATTTTCAAGTTTTTCCTCATCATCTTCATTGATCCAAAGCAATCAGAACAGGAAGAATTAAAACAGTCCCAAACAAGTAAAGCATCTCATGTCTTTTACATTCCATGCCTCTATATATTCATTCCTTCCACTAGGTAGAAAAGGTGACTTTTACTGAATATTAAATAAAGATTCTTCAGATTTATGACATAGAATTCAATAAACTGTTACCATGCTTGCAGCTGTGCTATTTGTTATTACTGTTCTATTTGTTATCTACTCTTCTACAGCCAGATTACTGCTGCTATCAGCTATTTGAAGTTGTGTGTCCCTAGCTAACAAAAGAAAGAAGCAATGCTAATCTAGTATTACACTGAACAGAGGTAAGTCAAATTCAAATCACACTTCATCAGCTATAAAATTTCGAAATAAATTTTTTTAAAAATCAGTGTTGCTTACAGCAAACACATAGTGCAAGAGACACGAGCCTCTCAAAACACGAAATGATGATTAAATACTGCAGAGAGTCACCGACCATCACCAAGTTCAAGAGTTTGAACTCTCTACAAATTATTCCTCATGGCAGAGTTCTATGAGCATCAGATAACTCCATCTCCAACACACAACCTTAGGATTTGATTGCTGGGGGAATAACAAGCTGGGAGTGAGGGGGGACAGAGAGAAAAAGTCCTGAAACAAAATTAAATAGATGCTTAATAAAGACATCAATAGTGAAAAGTATTTGAGCACTTTTTTAAAACCTATCAGTGATTAGCTCCTAGTATACACAAATAAAAAAAAAACTAGTTTGAGCTCTGTTTCACAAGATAAAGCTTTCCAAATAAAACAAAAAACCGAACTTAAGAACATCAACTAAATTTGAACATGACATCCTTATATATTTCCACACTTAACCAAAATGCTAAATACTGATCCTAATTAAATTTAACTATATTGCAAGTACAGTGATCTAGAAAAAAGACATTAGTTAAATACAAGTGTAGTTGGGCCACAAAAGGCATTTATGGCACAGTTACAAAACTAAGCCTTTTGCCATTCTATTAACAGAAATTACACTGTGGAGCACATTCAGATTTTCCTAGAGTTTTTCTATACAGAAGTAATTAAAAGGGTGTGTGACAAAGGAGCTTTTACGCCTATCTTTGGTGATTATTTTCTCTAGCCATAAAAAATCTCCAATTGACATAAACCTACATGACAGCAGGTAGAGAAAAAGCATTATACACCTCATGGACTCACCAAATTTATTTGCTATCTAACTTGCTTGCATTTCAAGTCTTGAATATATAACAACAAATAAAAGGCACACAAAATGCAGTGTCAGAGCTTTGAGCTGCAAGACATAGTTTTCAGGCACTGAGCCTTAATAGCAGAATCCAGAAATTTGTGTCAAGCTCTCAAGTGTCCAGAAAACAACCGAAGGATACTTTGGGAGAGTGATTAAAAAAAAAAAAAAAGTTCTATTTGCAAGCTCAGGGTATTCAGTGACATTGGACATTGAGGTGTTAAGACTTTCTTTAAAAAAAAAGCACTTGGAATTCATCATCTAGAATCCTGCCCTGGCAAGGTAGACTTATTACTTTATTTCCTCAGAGATACTGTCGTGAATTTGGCAGAGATCACAACCTTAAAGTGTCAGCACTGTATAATACCCTAATGACTGCGGCACATGCAAAGGAAGTTCAATACCTTGGATTTACAAAGCCAAGCCTTTTTAATTTAATGCCTTCTTCAGTGTAAGTTTAAACATACATCTCTATTTCCTAGGAGAGTACTATGACTCTCACTTTAAGGATGGAGGGGTAAACTACGTACCTTTCAAATTAAATTTTAAATTAAAGTTATTCAAATGTGACTGGGAGGGGGGGGAATCATAATTCAAGAGGTCAGACACAGCACACAAGAAGCCTCCAAACTACATACTATACTAGACTGGTGTGGAATATTCTAAGCTGATCCTGTCAGCACATGTTTGGAGCAATATACTACAAGCCAAACCTGCCTCTCAAGAAGAGTCTGGGCAGACCTGCAAGAACCTAAGGAACACCCAGGTCAAGAAAAAAGATATGTAATGAGCTAAGACAGACCCAAAGTTTGATGGCCATTGAATGGAGATGTTCTTGCAATGCAATCTGAGACCTCAGTGCATTAAGCCCATTTATCTCTTTATATCACCCCCACTGATTTTTTTTCATGCAATTGCTAGGGAATGCATAGAATTCACATTCCCTCTGCATTACAGGGAGATAGAAACACTTGTTCCAAGGGTCTCAGGGCTTGCACTTGCACTGCCATTCCATAAGACATAACTACCTCTGAAGTGTAAGATAAAAATGCCCAAGATATGAAAAAAATAGATGAAATTCAGAATCAATTTGCCTACATTAGTACAGAAGTAAATTTAAAGCAGCTCCAACCAACCCAAGTTGTGCACAGCGTTATTCATATTGACATCTTCAATTAGTTAAACTGGTGCTACTCCATTATTTCTGTAAGCTTAAGCTTCAGTGACTAGTATTTGGTGACTTTTCACTGCTGCCATTCAAAGGCTTACAAGCAGCAGCAAAATCCTCCTGAAACTTGCCTGTCAAGTGAAATTTATGAGCCAATGCATTGGAAGACAGCGGAACTGTGACAGGTGGTATAAGTGAAAGGTGTAGCAGCTCAGTTCAGGAGGATGCCAGGACACCAGGAAGTCCAAACAGGGAATGCACAGAAAAACACAGAATATTACTCCCTCTCCTCCACCAGTGGAGATGAAAGCTGGCAGACAGGCAGCCAAAGACTCATCCATAAAAGTAAGCCCTAAAGAATGGACAGTGACAGCAAACGACTCACAAGAATGGAAATTTTGCATATCCAAGAGTTTTAACAGTTATTTCTCCCAAAAACTGGACCTGGATGGAACACCAAACCACCTGCCATAAGAGCTTGAAGCTCTATTTTCAAATCCATCCTGATATAGCGGACCAGCATCTACGCGAACTGGTTTAGAGACAAAAAAATTAGGCTGTGACGGATGACAGTGACTTACAATACCTTTTCAAACAAAATTCAGCACTATTAAAAAAACAAAACAAAACAACAACAACAAAAAAAACCAAAACCCACAAAGATTTGTCATCACTACTCTGTCATCGACGAAACAGCTAACGAAGGATTTAAAAGCGAATACAGACGGTGTCCGGCACCTCCGGGGCACCCGCTCTCCGGGGCTCAGGGGCGGCAGCAGCCGGCAGGGATCCCCCGCCAGGCAGCGGGAGAAGGAAGGGGACACCGCTGTCGCTGTCACCACGACAAATAAACAGAGCCTGTCGAAAGCGGAGAGAGGAAGCCCATTCCCATTCTCCCCAGTCGCCACAACTCATCCCCACCGGCCCACGCGCGGAGGCCGCCGGGACCGACCGCTACGTCAGGGCCCCGCTCCTACCGTCCGGGAGCTCCACGGTGCGGGCGCGGCGCAGGGACCTCGTCAGCCGATTGAGCTGCTCCATGGCTCTCTCCATCCTCGGAGCGCCCAGCCCGGAGCCGCGGACACCCCCCGATGCCGCCGCCTGCCCTCAGCCCATCGCGGCGCCGGGGCCGCCGAGGCCGCCCAAGCCGCCACCACCCCGGGAGGCTGCGCGCATGCGCGGGGCGGAGCCGGGGGCGGTGGCGCTCTCCCTCAGTTTGCGTTTTGCCCGAAGGAGGAAAAGGGATGAGAGGGATGAGTTTTCAAAGCCCGTAGAAAAAGGATCTTTAAACATCTGCTTGTTACAAATAAAAATAAAAAAAGTGCTGCCCTTTGAAGCCGCCCCTGCTGGGTGATCCTGTCCGTGCGAGCTCATTTCCCCGGAGCCACGGGAGAGAATGGGGCTGCAAACGCACCTGAGCGGGACAGAATCACAGAATCGATCAGGTTGGAAAAGACCTTTGAAATCATCGACTCCAACCTATGACTGAACACCACCATGTCAACTCGACCATGGCACCGAGTGCCACACCCAGTCTTTTCTTAAAGAAGACTTTTCATCCACCTCCAGTGATTGTGACTCCACCACCTGCTTAGGCAGCCCATTCCAGTGTTTCATCATCCTTTTTGTGAAGAACTTCTTCCTAATGTTCCTCGAGCCTAAACCCCCCTTGGTGCAGTTTAACACTGTATCCTCTTGTCCTGTCTCGGGTTTCCTTGGAGAAGGACGGACTCCCATGTGCCTACAAATCTCCTGTCAGGTGGTTGGAGAGTGATAAGCTCACCCCTGGGCCTCCTTTTCTCCAGGCTAAACAACCCCAGCGCCTTCAGCCGCTCCTCACAGGACTTGTGCTCCAGACCCTTCGCCAGCTGCCTTGCCCTTCTACTACCAGCACAAAAGCTGTAGACACTGGAACTGGGCAATGAAACAACAGCCACCATGAGCCTGTCAATTCATTTCTTCCTCTGGCAGGATAATACTTGTTGTCAAACGTAAAGGAGCATTCAATGTTGGGTATTTTGGCTTTAATGATGCTTCAGGTGTTAATGCAATCTTGGGAGTATGGGCTGCATGACAATGCTGTAAAGTGAGAATGAAAAAAATCACATAAAAATGGAATGAAAAGAAATCACACCACAACAAGGTTTTATTAATATTCAACTTCCAAATGCAAGAAAGTATCCATGGGGATATGTTGTGATCTGTTTCTGTGTAATGCTTTCATTGTTTCATTCTATAAAATGCTCCAATGACTCTGACTTGGAAAAATGAAGAAAAGCTATTTAAGATTTGAAAAGGGTTCAGAAAGGACAACAAAGAGAATCAAGAATCATAGAATCGTGGAATAGTTTAAATTGCATTAGACTTTTAAAGGTCACCCATTCCAACCACTCTGCAATGAACAGGGACATCTTCAACTAGGTCAGGTTACTCAAAGTCCTGTCCAAGCTTGACCTTGCATGTTTGCAGGTTTGGGGTATCCACCTCTCTGGGCAACCTGTTCCAGGATTTCACCACCCTCATTGTGAAAATCTTCTATATCCAATCTAAATCAACCCTCCTTCAGTTTAAAACCATGACCCCTTGTCCAATTGCAGAAGTCCCTGTGAATTGGCTTCCATGTAAGTGAGAACTGAGTTGGAACTCTGCTATGTGGAAAAGAAACAGGACAAAGCAGAAATAGAAAAATAATGAATGTCATGAAGATACCACCTGGGGGGAAAAAATTAATTTATTTTATTATAAATCAAATCAGAGTAGGTTAATGAGAAACAAAAACTAAATTTTAAAAAACACCTTCCCCCCAAAACGCCCTTCCTCCTCAACCCTAAATTCCCCACTTCCTTTCCACCAGCAGCATAAGGGGACAGGAAATGGGAGCTGTGGTAAGTTCATCTCACGCTCTCTATGCTGTTCATTCTTCCCCAGAGGGAGGACATCTCACACTCTTCCTCTGTTCCATTGTGGAGTCACTCCCACAGGAGTCAGTCCCCCAGACTGCTCCAGCATGAGTCTATTCCATGCAGTCCAGGCCTTCAGGAACGGATTGCTCCAGTGTGAGTCCCCATGGGGTCACAACTCCTGCCAGCAAACCTGCTGCAGTGCAGGCTCCAGTCTCCACAGCATCTTAGAGAGCTATTTCCTTTTATTGCAAGTTTCATGGGGCTGAGGTTAAAGCTTATTCCGATTTCTAAATATCCTCACTAGTGTAGAGGATGAATTAAGGGACCGCTTGAGGTCCCTTTCCTTTTCTGTGAGAATGATTCTGAATATACCTAATATTAGGACCACAACATGGATGAGCAACTGTTCATAGCAATCAGTGAAGAGAAAAGCAAGGACACTGGAGAATGTATGGTTTTTTTCTAAATGAATATCTTTTGAGACCCTCTGTAAGTGCAACACTGTAAGTACAACACTGCCACAAGACACATTTGGTGGCATCTTTTAAAAGCACCAAAATAATGGCCTGAACAAAGACATTAGGGGTATGCAATCAATCCCAAAACATAATAATCTTGCATGTATTAGCTTCTAATCCAGTGCTAAACACAAAATATATTCAGGGATGCATCCTCAAAAGTTAAAGGATTTATACAGCAGTGTTATAAAAGCCTTAGTAAATTTTGTTTTAAATATAGAGTGTTTTACTGTGATCTGCAATCAGCAGGGCAGAAATGCTATTAGGAAGCAGGTAGGCAGTGAAGAGAGTGTAAGTTCTTACTCTTACTTATTCAGCATTGCTTGATTTCATTGTGGTTTAAACTCTTCTTTGTTCTTCTTGGGACACAGAGTGGCTAAAATCTTGGTGGTTATTGTCTTCCATACTGTCACAAACTGCTCAGGAAAGAAGAGGATGAGCATACATGCTATCTGACTCATTTCCATAGCAATAAACTACACAGTCTCCCAACCCTAAACACAAGGTCTTCCTTGTAAATGCAGGTTCTTCTACTCTCTGTGTCATAGGGTCTTTGTTGTGGTTTAGCCACAGCCAGAAACTCAGCCCCTCACAGCCACTCATCCCAGTGGGATGGGGAAGAGAATTGGAAGGGTAAAAGTGAGAAAACTCATGGGTTAAGACAAAAATGGTGTAACGGGTAAAACAAAAGCTGCACACACAAGCAAAGCAAAACAAGGAAATTGTTCACCATTTTCCATGGGCAGGCACATGTTCAGCCTAGGAAAGCAGGGCTCCACCACACATAGTGATGGCTTGGGAAGACAAACGCCATCACTCCAAACATCCCCAGCTTCCCTCCCTTCGTTTTTGACCCTATTTCAGGTTTTCTTGCACGAACGCATTCTACTTGCCAAGACACTCCCAAGCAGATAGGACATATGGATGGGCATTTGCAGTTTTGTAGCCTTATTCTTTCCACTACAGCATGAAGAAGTCTACAACGAAAAGCATCTCCTGATGTTCAACAACTACTTTAATTGATGACTGTATAAAACTTCAGGGAAGGAAAATCCAGTGTGTCGGAGTCCAGGGAAGCCTGAAAGCTTCTCCTGCTCCTCTCGTGGTTTCTTTATATCCCCAGAGCTCCTCAAAAGTGTCCTAGCCAGCAACCTAGGCTTTTGGAGAAGCTCCCTCCACTTTTGGGAGAACCTGAATGCACCAGAGAGGTGAAGAGATTTTTGTTTAGTGTACCACGGAGAGTTTAGTTGTAGTTTTTAGGATCTTGCTCTATGTATCACATAGGGACAAGATGGAGATTTTTAGGTGTGGTTTTTCCTTCTTTCTTCTTCTCCTCTCTCCTCATTCTCTTCCTCTCTTCTCCGACACCAGTTCCTGTGGTGTGTTGGTTGGTGGAAAAAAGTTAGTATTGAAAAGACATATCGATAAGATGAGGATTTACTGGTGTTGAAAAGAAAATAAGATACGTATTGTTTCTTGAATGGTTGTTAGTAAGATATAAAAGTAGCTGCTGATCTGCAGCCATTGCCTTTTCTGCCCTTTCTGCCCTGGTGTTCTCGGGGGATGCTGTCTCTCCCTCCAAGGTTTTGATAAGACAAATAAAAACAACTCTGAAACAGCAGAAGAAGATCTCTTGCTGCATTTTTTCCAACATGACAAGTCAAAGGAAGAAAAGCCCCAGGGCAGAGGACAGGGGGCCCAGACCTTTGACACCAGTGGAGGCCAGAAAGCAATCCAGGTAGGGGTGAAATAATCTCAGTGGTCAGCGTCAATGGTCACGATGTTCAGTACCCTTTTCACAGGTTGATTTAATTCCAGATCCACCCAGCTGCTTTGAGGGCTGCATAAACTGCCAAAGTTTCTCTTTTTAGTATACCACTTTATAGTAGACTTCATCATTCCAAAAAACCTCAGCTTGACCCTTTTAATATGTCCTGGGCAGTGTGCTTTTCCAGTGGTATTGCAGCTGTCCATGCCTATATTGACTGCTATGGAGAATTAGGCACCCCTGCATGGTAATTAATTCCATCTAGTTTAGAAGTGGGTATGGCACTACAAATACCTTTGTAGTAAGACTAAGTGTTAAATGGAAAACTTCTAGTAGTAAAAGTAGTAAAATTAGCTTAATTTTTTTACCCTATGACAGGTATATCAATACTTCCAAATGTTGTTAATTTTCTTGATGACAAGGAAAAAATTGACGTCTCTAGGAAAGATTAAGATTCCCAAGTTACCACCTAAGCTTTAAGTCATTTGCTCATTGAATGCAGTCAGCAGTGTTCCCTTCAATACTGAGATAAGGGGGCTTCAAGGTATCTGTCCCTTGAACTTCCATATCTGAAGGTGTTATGTTCAACTGCCTAAGAGCAATTGGTCAAACTTATCTTGCACAGTAAATTGAATCAAACCAATTATCAGTCCTGTGAAAGAAGCACTGTCCTTGACTCATAGAGGAAGTTCATTCCTGTGAGTAGTCTCAGGGGGTACCAGAGGTAGACATTTTTCAAAAAAATATAATACAATGCTAAATGCCTAAAACTCTGGTGCTTATGGCATTTATTTTTCTACAACAAAAGTTTTCTTCAGAGATAAAAATTATTTCGTTTTCAGGATTGGGAGGAATACAGATTGTTGTCAGAAATTGAATGCAGTACCATTCAGCTCTTTCACTCTGTTTTTTCCTCTGTACATTCTTCACAAAGACATACAAAATTACAAGAACTTTAGTTAGCCTACAGCATAGAAGTGAGGAATTTGTATTGATTTTTCCATGTTTAAATCCCAAGAGAAATTTGTGGCATAAGGACTTAACAAAATTTGGATCTCAGGGTTTTTTTTCATCTTTTCTGTCATTAGATTGCTAATTATTCACAAAGAGTCTTCTCTGGACAGAGCTGAGGCCAAGCATCCAGTCTTAAATTGGACCTTTGGTCGTCACAGAACACCAAAATGTAGGAACAAATTCAATGTGCTGGGAAGTGCATTTCATCTATAGTCTGTTGTCTCATTTTGCCAAAGACAAAAAAGGGTTTCTGCTCAGATTCAGTTCAACAGTCCCTATTCATTTACAGGAAAACTATGAGACCAGACTACTTTAAAAAAGATCAAATCTCTGCAGAAAGGAAAAATATCATTAAATCCTTAAAAATAGATAAAATAGTATCACTTTTTATTTTGCCTGCAAAGACTAAGCCCAACCATTAATCCAGGACTGCCACGTCCAGCACTAAACCATGTCCCTAAACACCACTACTGCACAGCTTTTAAATGCCTACAGAGATGGTGACTCAACAAGTTCTCTGGGCAGCCTGTTCCAGTGATTGGCAACCCTTTTGATGAAGCAATTTCTCCTAATATCCAATCTAAAGCTCCTCTAATGCAGCTTGAGTCTGTTTGCTCTTGTCCTGTCTCCTGTTACTTGGGAGATGAGACCACCCCCCCCCCTTGCTACACTGTCCTTTCAGGTAGTTGCAGAGAGCAATAAGGTCCCCCCAAGCCTCCTTTCTCCAGGCTAAACAGGTCCCTCAGCCATTCCTTATAAGACTGTGCTCCAGACCCTTAACCTGCTTTGTTGCCCCTCTCTGGACTTGTTCCAGCACCCTGATGTCCTTCTTGTAGTGAGGGCCCCAAAACTGAACACAGGATTCAAGGTGCAGCCTTACCATTGCTGAGTACAAGGGTGTGATCATTGCCCTGGTCCTGCTGGCCACACTGTTTCTGATACCAACCAAGATAGCATGGTAGTCTACATTTCATCAAGGAATTAGCTAAAAATCTGAAAATAGTATGATGTTTTTATGGGATTCCCCAGATAGGCATGATCCAATGTTCTTCCTCCTGCAATTCCATTTACCTTTATTCCATTCCCTAGCAGTGAACTCTAAGTGCAATTTGAGTTCTTCCTGGAAGCAGCTCTGCCAACAGATATTTTATTCTCCACTGCATTGCAGCATTAGGAGTCAGCACATCTTTGGAGTGTGGCTTGGAGCCATTTTTCCAACAGCCATGTGCTCCTTGTGGGCTGACTCAGCTTCTTCTGGACAAGCCAGCAGACTAATGTTGAAAACTGCCTGCATATCCTGTGCTGGGACTTGCCTGCAATGAAGATGAAGCTATATAACAGAAGACCTTTGCAGAATTGTAGTAGAGATCAACTTAATTCACGGAGATCTTCTTCAACTACTTTCCCCCTCCCCCTGTTACCACCAAAGAACATAAGATATTCACATGCAACATGAGCATGATGTTTTCCCTCTGCTCTTGAGGGGCTTGTCTCCATAGAATCAAAGAGTGATTTGGATTAGATGAAACCATAAAGGTCATCTAGATCCAACACCCTGCCATGGGCAGGGACACCTTCCACTAGACCAAGGTTCTTAGAGCCCCATCCAGCCTACTCTTGAACACCTCCAGGGATGGGGCATGCACAACTTCTCTGGGCAGCCTGTTCAGTGCCTCACCACCCTCACAGTGAATATTTTTTTCCTATATCTTACCTAAGCCTTCCCTCTTTCAGCTTAAGGCCATTCCCCCTTGTCCTATCTCTACATGCCCATGTGAAAAGCCCCTCACAAGCCTTCTTCCAAGCAACCTGTAGGTGCTGCAAGGCCACACAAGATCTCCCTTGAGCCTTCTCTTCTCCAGGACAAACAGCCCCAACTCTCTCAGTCTATCTTCGTAGGATAGGTATTCCACCTCTGTGATCCATTCAACGATCCCATAGATTATCCAGTATTATTGCTGATGTATGCTCTTTGGGATTGAGGAGATTAGATCAAGGCACTGCAGTCAGAGAACATTGCATAATTGTGTGAAAACAATAATAGAGGATCTATACATATCTCCAGGAATTCCAGTGCTAGCACAGCTGCATATGTCGTACACTAATTCATGCAGCTGTGTTTTAGTATATGTGGCCACGTAAAATGCTACCACAGTGAAACTTCAAGCAACATTTTTCGTCATTGGCTAGATAAGTTTTATACATATGTACATGAATCCTTGTTTTTCCAGAGATTTTTTGGATTCCAAAATCTACCTTTAACCTTGTTATCATTAGTATTGAGGGTAAGAAAATGTAGCATTAAACTGTTTCACTTTTATGTGTTATTTGTACTGGAAATCAATTTTTAATTTGCATATCTATCCTAAAAAAATCAATGCAACACCACTTTTTTGTCCATGGGGTTCATAAGTCAATAAT